>JAOVYW010002329.1:0-15200 GCA_025775045.1 Hiodon tergisus
GGAGGAAGGGAGAGAGAGAGAGAGAGAGAGAGAGAGGGAGAGAGAGAGTGAGAGAGAGGGAGAGAGAGAGAGGGGGAGAGAGAGAGAGAGAGAGAGAGAGAGAGAGAGGGAGAGAGGGAGAGAGAGAGGGAGAGGGAGAGAGAGAGACTCACCCCATCCCCCCTTTCATTAAAGGGGCTTAAGACAGCTGGAAAAAATTAAGATAAATTAGAGCCCTAGTATTAAAAAGGACTATGGTTTTTTAAAAATTGTTTTATGCAAAGTTAGTAAACTGAAATATCGTCTTTTCATTTCCTTGCTATCTTGTGAATATTATGTTTAAAGGTGTGACATGCATACAAAAAATACTGGTTAAAAAACACTTCACATCACATAATTAAACTGCAGATAATGAAGCCATCATGGGTGAGGGGATTTCTGTCAAGGTCCTGGTGATAGCATAGTCACTCAACGCCAGGACTTTTTTGGGAACAACTCTTCTGAAGAGAAATGAACGATAATCCAAGTGAGTTAAGCCCCTCGGGGAGATTTCCTGTAGACAGGGGAAAAAAAACACCACTACCCATGTTATCAAAGCTCGGCCCCAATGCATTCTGGAAGTTTGCCACCCTAGTAGTATACATCTACTTTTGAAGGAACAAAAAATTACAACAATTTCAGCACGCAATAATCTAACGACTCCATGTGTGATGACTCCAGTTCCATAAAGCTATTTCTCTACACCACCACCCCTGTGTGTAGTCATGCTGTCGGTTATTGGTTTTGTTTGGGGCCATAAATCCTCCTCAGAAAATCATGGTTCCTCCACCCTAAGTCTGACCTCATTTGGCAAAGAAAGATGCACACACACACACACACACACACACACACACACATATATATATCTTTCTTCTCATCCAACCTCAGGGGGAAAGCTCATAAAACTGGAACACATACGGGTGAGCGACGTCATCATAACTACTTGTAATTCTAGCCAGGCTTGTGAGACAAGGCTTGTTATGAGAGACCCCAGGGGATAAGGGCTACGGTTCTTCGTCTGAGGGACACAGGACCGGGCAGCGGCCGGGCAGGTCCACTGGTGGTTGTGTTGTTCGACTGATCTCATTCCACATGCCCGCCGCTGGCTACTGTCAAGTAATGTCAAAATGTGTGGGTCTGCGCGGCGCCTGCACATTTTTAATGCCTTGGAATGCAGCCACTTTCTGTCACTGCTGATTTTGGATAGTGGTGTTGTGGCATCCGGCAGTGTCTTGACCTCAAGCTGTTGGTCATTTAGAATGGAATGTCTGTGAAAGGGGGAGCCAATGAGATCGTCCTCCAGCTGACGTGACTCGGATTCCGGGCCGTACGGTCGGCTCTCTGTGCAATCACCCAAGCCTGAAAGTGCCTCCAGTATTTCAGCACCGCCCTGAATTTCCAGTCCATCTGACCTCTCACCCACTTTGGGCCTGAGGAAGTCAGTCTTTCTGCTATCTCCACCATGGACTGATTTGTCTCTGCCGCTTCATTCAGCTGATCTGCCCGGCATCCACATTTGTTCGACCCTGAGAAGCCTTCTCTGCAAATCTTCTGGATCTAAATAGTGATCGATATATGTAACAGTACGGCAGGAACGCAAATGTAAAACTCATCATACTAAACTGGCCTCCTGTATCCAAAACCTTGCTGACACTGTATCTGTGTGTGATTGTGTGTTATCTGTGTGTGATCTGCGTGTGATCTGGGTGTGATTGCGTGTGATCTGTGTGTGATCTGCGTGTGATTGTGTGTGATCTGCGTGTGATCTGCGTGTGATCTGGGTGTGATCTGCGTGTGATTGTGTGTGATTGTGTGTGATCTGCGTGTGATCTGCGTGTGATTTGTGTGTGATCTGCGTGTGATCGTGTGTGATCTGCGTGTGATCTGGGCGTGATTGCGTGTGATCTGTGTGTGATCTGCGTGTGATTGTGTGTGATCTGCGTGTGATCTGCGTGTGATTGTGTGTGATCTGCGTGTGATTGCGTGTGATTGCGTGTGATCTGTGTGTGATCTGCGTGTGATTGTGTGTGATCTGCGTGTGATTGTGTGTGATCTGCGTGTGATTTGTGTGTGATTGCGTGTGATCTGCGTGTGATCTGGGTGTGATTGCGTGTGATCTGCGTGTGATCTGGGTGTGATTGCGTGTGATCTGCGTGTGATCTGCGTGTGATTGTGCTCAGCTAACCTCACGGCTGGACACAACACCCCCTCGGCTCTGTCTTATGAGTTCCAGAGCCCCGTGCCGTTTCCAGCTGGGAATTAGCTTTTATCTCTGCCAAGGTGATGGTCTGGCACTGAGTGAGAACTGATCGATTGCAGCGATTAGCCGACGGTTTTGATGTGTAGTCTGCTGCCTGTTAACATGTTTTCCCCAGCCTGCAGGAGACAGCCATGTTTGGCGTACAAGAACTTCCTCCCCCAACACTCCTGTCAGCCAGAAAGCACTCTTCCCTCAGGTCTTCACTGAAGTGGCTACTGTGGCTAAAAGTGCCTACAGATTCATTCATTCATTCATTCATTCATTCAATCATTCGGCTCATGTTCACACCTAGGGAAGCTGAAACTCCAGAAATAAAAGCATCAGTCCGTATGTTTCAGTCAGACCAACTAAGTGACAATGGGCAAATTTATACTATAAAACAACAGTCACCAGGAGCAAATTGACTGTAGCTGGATGGTAGTGTTAACCTGTCTATGAGAGTAGCTAATGTGATCATCTTTAGCTTTCTTTCCTTTATCTTTTCCGTTTCCTTTTTAAAACGTTAAAACGATTATCATACAGCGGCTGTCTCACGGTGGAGTTTCCTAGCTAATCACGTAAACCACAATCAAACGGACGGGCGGCACCATTCTGGCTGAGTAAAATTAGAATCTGGGCCAATTATCAGTGAACCTCATGTTTATTTTTACCACTAAGATAAAGTACTCCCTGCTGAAGTACAAATTCGATTTTGTCGGACAGAATCTCCCATCTAAGATTTCAGTGGCCATAATGTCTTGAGATAATGTGTCCGCTCTCCCTACATTTTACCTGGCTGTGGAAAGATGGTGATTTGAATTTGTGTTGTTGATTCACTGTAACTTCCCAACCTGGTTCCACTTAGTTACACAAGCACAATTAATTTAAATATGAGTATTGTCCGTCGTTTAGTGTTGTTGAGCATAAATAGTAAAATGGTAGAATTTATAAAACAAATATAAATGCATTTTATATGGTATATGTAAGGAAAATACATCATTTTCAGTTTAATTTATTGTAATATGTCTTTTACAAGACATTAGTCTATATGTATGAGTAAAATCTAAATGTATTAACATCTATAAAAATATATTATATATGCCTATGATATCTCCGTGTGAAGCTGGAATTTGGGGTGAAAGGGGCAAATGAACACACCCAACAGCTGCCCCAGAATACCTAGGCTGGATTTAGTCTCAGCTAAAAGTGGTGGTTGTATAGGGGGGCCTGGCTTCCCGTCATCTACCTGGTTGCGTCCCTGGATCACGTGACCTGGACCCCGTGCGGCAGTTGCCAACGGAAACGGCTTGCAGTAAACCTAGCTTGTAAAAATTAACGAGCAGCTGGTAGGGCGGAGGTATTTAATGTCCATTAAAGAAATCTGTTCCGTCAACTGGAGGCCGGAACGTTGTCTGCATGAAAGCGCCTCAGCGTGCTATGAGCTGCTGTCTGTAGCAGAGAGAGCACGGCGGACCAGCGTACAGGGAAAACTCCGGAACGTTCCTTCAGAACGCGGAAAGGGCTCGGGTCTGAGGCTGGTCTTTCAGAAGGCCTGTGTTTCTGTGTATGCCTCTTTTTTTTTTACAACCCCCGGAGCAGCCCCTGGGGTGCAGGACAATCGTCGAACAGTAACACAACAGTAACACAACACATAGGACTTTGGTCCGGCCAACATCAAGTCATATGTTTGGATAATTCCAATGCGTAACAGGGCGTAGACAACATTCACGTGGTCCAGAACATGATGAACTGGAACTTTTGAGTCTGTAGTAAAGGAGCTGTATGAAACCATTTTCAACACACTTCTCTGTTTTCGAAAGGGTGTATGACAATCTGCCATTGACAAAGCATTAGTTCTGCTTCCTCCGTCTATGATTAATAAATAGGCTGGTTTTCTGGACATTAAGATTAATAAATAGGCTGGTTTTTTGGACATTACGAGTAATAAATATGCTGGTTTTCTGGACATTATGATTAATAAGTAGGCTGGTTTTCTGGACATTATGATTAATAAGTAGGCTGGTTATCTGGATATTATACTGCCAATTAACTTTTTTAATTACTGAAGTATATTATCCAGTTGGTACCGTGTCACATATGTAAAAATGTGACACGGTAATATAGATCTTTCTACAGATTTATAAACTCTATAAAAGCTACTGAAAAAACTTAGCTTTCACTCTAAGTGGAGCATCTAAACTGGTTGACTAATTAAAACTATTGGATTAGTATATACAATACAACTGTCTCATATCCTCATGAACCTTTGCACCAGATGCACTACAGCTGTGTAATGTACACAGCTGTTAATCTCATCTGCTTTCTCCCATGAACGGCTTAGAGACTCGGCAACCAGGCGTTTGGCACTATTTGTAGAGCCCCTGATTCAACTTGACATCTCAGTGAGTCAGAAGATAGCTGTGTCCGTGGACTCTTCCGGCGTGCTGCTGTGCACTAATTAAACAACTGCACACAGCGCTAACGCACGGCCTGGTGCTCCGCCCTGACGTGAAACTGCAATTTAGAACTTTACTCAAGCCAAACTAACTACGCTAAAGACTGTTTGCCGTGCATGGAATCTTTCTTGGCCCACTACAAATGTCTAGGTCATGTTCAACATAGCTGACTATTTCTACTCCATGCATAAATAGTCAATGCTAATATTTTTTGTTAATTGAAGTGCACAATTAGAGCCAGAAATCTTCATGCAATATCCCAGCAGAATGCAATGCAAGTCCATCTGCTTTTTAATTATAAACCAGCCTTAGCAATGGAAGTGCAGGTTGACTGTCGCTAAAAAATGACTGCTAACGGGGGGTTGAAGGGTGTTGAACGACACTGGGACCGAAACGGTGAGACCCGCTCTCCTGATCACCGTCTGTCATCGGTGGGACCCGTTCTCCGGGTCACCGTCTGTCATCGGTGGGACCCGCTCTCCTGATCACCGTCTGCCATCGGTGGGACCCGCTCTCCTGATCACCGTCTGTCATCGGTGGGACCCGCTCTCCTGGTGATCGTCTGTCATCGGTGGGACCCGTTCTCCTGGTGATCGTCTGTCATCGGTGGGACACGTTCTCCTGGTGATCGTCTGTCATCGGTAGGACCCACTGTCATCTCAATCCCCAACAAAAGACCTTTAGACGGCTGTTTGTTCCATCGCACTGTTGCCTAGCAGCTGCCACGAAGAGAAAGAGCGAGTGGGTGAAGACCAAGCAGAAGGTAAGGGCACAGGTTGCTTGCCAGACCGATAGACAGGCGTGCAGACGTGACCCCACCCACCGAGTGGGGACTGGGGTCCTTAACATCGACATCTAGAGTGCAATGTTCTGAAAATAAATGGCGTCTGTGTTCAGAAATTTTTTTACAGGTTTTCACCAACAGAGACCAATGTTTCACTCAAAGGAAAATATACCAAAGAAACGCATCTATAAGCACGTCACATTTGTACACTGATCTCTAGATGAAAGCCCTGAGATAATGCATTTCAGCCAAGGTCCCTCTAAATCACATTCGGTCACTTGTTATTGAGGTTTTATTAACAGAGGCGAAGACAGTAGGTACAGTAGGTGAGTTAGATTTCTAGTCGGCTGATAAGCCAAGCTTTTCTTTGCTTGTGAAACCTCATTTGGGCTTTTTAATAAGATATATTTATATATTTAGAAAAACTTTCTAACGTCCGGTCTGTGAGATCACGCAGTCGGATGAAGAAAGAGCATTTATGTATAACTTTTATACAAGGTGAACATTATTCTCATTATTTCAACCACGTTTTATCTTCATCGTCTAAAATTGGAACAATAATTGGAAAAACAATACATAAAACAAACTGGACATTAACCAGGAGTAGAAGAGTTAAATCAACTTATATATATAAAAAAAGAAAAAAAGAAAACGTTATGGAATCCAATCATACATTTTTTTGTTTGTTAAAGCTGTACTATAAGTATGTTTCATTAATATTTGTTTAAACTATATATATGGACGCAATTCAGTAATTGTTAAAATTATTTTGTTTATGTAAATGGTAGTCATTCTGTTCGTCCTTCCAAACATAATGTTAACTGCTATCATTGTCTTCGATTCTCGTCTCTGTTTAGCTCTGTTGCTCTATCTGTTGGTGAACACTGAAAATGCAGTGTATGGGCGTGGTAGATAAATTAATCAGAAATATGTGCTTCTTGTAATCGGGGCCGTAAAAACATCATTCCACGTTATATTTTAAATACTTTTTGCCGGCGGTTTCTGTAATTAACTCAATATTGATATATTTGTACCTATTTCAGTCGTACAGTAATCATTCTGCGTCAACCTGTTTACCTAACAAGCCTTCGAGTAAATTCATTTATCGTCAGTCAGCCATCTAGCGGTCAATCAGTAGCTAACAAATAGGTTTAGTTTTGAATAAATAGGATATATTTAAAACTAAAACTATCTATGTTATTACATTACATTAAACATTACATCTCAACATCGATAGTACGCATTAAAACAGATAATAAATGAATTAATACATATTGCTATTGTTGCAAAATTCCACAAGATAGTTACATACCAACTAGAAAAAAGGTTTTTAAATAATAAAACAAAAAGTAAAAAGCGCAGATTAAACTGAACAGGCGCGCATGCAGGTAGACACACACGGGTATAATGTGAGGCACAAGTGCAAGAAAAAACGACTGGGGGTAAAAAAATTTTTATATTGATCAGAAGAACGCGCAGAAGATGTGTGCTTGTTGTTAATTCTCAATCCTCGCCCCAGCCTGTTGTTTCCCCAAAGAGACAAACTAAACTATTGAAATTGAGCAACGGAGCCCTCAACCAACCAATCAATTGGACTACAGTTAACAAGATGACGGGACTAATTATTTAATTAAAAATTGAAAATGGTCTGGTTGTTTGCAGCATATCTATAACCCTTAACACAATCTATAGTGAGAAAAGGTCTAGCTGGAAAAAAAAATTCTGTTTTTCCTTTCCTCCCTTCCTGCTCATCTTAGATTTCACTCCCCCACCTGGTGTTCACTCTTTTCACTCCTACTCATTCTGCTCAGTCACTAGGCAACTACAGACTCCGAAGAAGAGGTACGAGGAACGTGTAACACTGAAACGACGGGGGAAACCAAGAATGTTAGAAGCCGGAGGTTGTGGTCTTTTTTTCCATAGACTAACAGTATTATCAATAGATAATTGTGTTCTGCATACAGAAAATATTTTATGGCAACAACTGACAACTAATTAGTTTAATCTCGGGTCTCCAAGATATTAGTTTTTGGCTGATGTATACATATACAAATCACCATGTGTAAAACCACAAAATTGAAATGCACGGTATTTTTCATAATATAAATAGTCTATATATGACACCTTAGTCAAAACTGTTTATTCTACAAAGCGAATCTTAATACAATACAAACTAAAATAGACGCATATTCTTGGTACAAATTTCAAAAACGAAAGAACGCATAGAACCTCCTGTTTGGTCACGCGTCATCGGTATGTTATTGGGAGTTGTAGTTTAAAAGATGCCATGCCCATGAACGGGCAGTTACAGACAGCCGACAGGTGGCGCCTCCTCCGTGAATCAAGGCTTCGAAAGCTTTTACAAGCAACGAAGAAGGAGGCGGAGAAAGAAAGGCCGAAACCTAAAATCACACTCACTGTCAATGCGGTCGAGTTTGATGCTTTCATGGTTCGTTCATAGGCATTTAATAATCTAATACGAGTATACATTTGAACACGGCTCTGTTTCCCGTTCTGAGCGGGTCATGCTGCCCTCGCAAAGGTAATGAGCCGAAAAACCCTCGGGTCTCGGCTTAGCAGCGCCCACAAACTGCATCGAAACTGGAATGATTGGCATCCCAGGTTGGTATCGCGCTACCGGTTAGTCTCTCTGAAATAGAACGAGGATTCGATGGGCCTAGCTAATTTCGCTACACCGTTACTTACACGTGAGGGCAATTCTTGTGCATTTGAATCAAAGTTGTAGCATTTATTAGACATACACTCGCCGCAATCGCGCTTATATATTATGTTTTCTTAACAAAAAGATACCAAATGCAATAGTTGCTGTTCTCTTGACAGTGTTGCCTAGATGGCATACTGAGAATGTCTCAGGAAGTTGCCTAGCTACAACGTTACGTTTTTTGTTAAAATAATCCTCGTTTTTACAGCTGTCGAAGAAAAGCGTGTATTAAATAAGTTGACTAATTGGCCAGTAATTCATCAAATGTGGCTATATCGCGTTATAGATATGTGGTTTATCGCGACATTTCGAAAAATAAAATAAAAATGTTGCTAACCAGGTAGCTACCATCTCCGCGTGCTGTAACGTAAGCGGTTGGCGTTAGTTATCGAATTAATGTTTTATTTTTGGTTCGAAACCTAGTTATTGTCCCTTATGATCCGACCAACTATCTGGATACCTGCTTTGTTAAATTTAGTTTGTTTCCATCGGTTAGTCGTTCTATATCATCAGGACGGTATCAATTTGCGCCTTTTAATTCAATCCAGACCGGATAGATTGATCCGGTCGAAGCCAGGTTCGCGTTACAAGCTTCTATCTAGTTTGGCAACTTTCTAAACGTATTCCTTATTTGGTTGCGAGCGTAGTTGGTTTATTCGAAAGCTATCTATGTTGGGGTTGTGAGTCAGGTGCTTGCATGCATTCTGTATTGGAAAACTGCAGTCGATGTCGACAATTCTCGTGGGCAAAACTGCATTTAGCCATGGTTGTCATTGGTTAAATTTTTTTCAATGAGACGCGGGTATTCGGCTAGGTAGCTTCTTGAATTGTCGGGAATGTTTCGGTTAGCCACGTATCTGACAGTCAAGTCAGTCCGATTGATTTCTTGGCTTTTGGCTCGGAAAGTACCTCAACCTTATTCCCATTTTATGGCCGCTGTGTCAACCTTGGTGAACCTAGGCGTGTCGATGATGCTTAATATTTACCTTTTCCAACGTAGTTGTAGATCATTTGAAAATGTATACACGGACGTAACCAATGATAATATACAGATATGAATGTTCGGATGGTAGGTACGGTTGGCTATGTTTAATCAACAATTAAAAATTGTTTTACATTTTTTGTGTCCACTTAAGACGTCGGTACTTTCCGCCGCTCACCTCCAAGATTTTCCGTTTTCGAAGCTAGGTTCCGGATCGCCCATTAAGAGTGACAGTTGTTGGTTCTTTTTTATCCATAATTGAAAATGTTGCTGGATTCATAAGTGATTTTGATGTAAGCTCCTCGTTCCTTTTGGCGGTTACAAACCATACGCTGTAAGTCATGTCATTGGGCGTTTGTGTAATCCGTTAAAGCAATACAGAGGCCAGTTTGGGCTAAATTACTCTCCCAAATTTTCTGTTGCAAACTTTGGAGCTCTTGGTGTGCCTGGCAACTGGCAACGATTTGTGTGAGAAGGGATCCCTCTGCCCCGTGGCGCTCAATGAACCGCTGGGTGAGAGTAAGCGTTAACATGAGCCCCGGAGTGGACCACGGAGCTCCTTTTTACGCTGTGGGTCGGGCTCTGTTTCAGAGGCGACATTGTGTCAGCTAGCCAGGATCACCTGAAGAGCAGCATCTCCAGAGACCACGGTTCTGTAGCTCTTTTCGAAACGACGCCCTCTGACCCACCTGGTGCCTCACCTCTGCACAATGAGGCCTTGGCAGCCATCGACACCCTTGAGGAAGGAGGTAAGCACTGACCCACCCCCAAAATCTCACTCTGCTGCTTCTGTGTGAGTCACACATTTACCCATTGTTGCTTTACCTTTTGGTTAATGTTTGAGTTGTTTGTTTTTGGGATTTACCCCAGTGCATTGTTCAAGCATGCCTAGGCTGGCCAATGAACTTTAAAGGAACAGAAAGAGAAACTGACCTGTCAGGTTGTTTGTTAATGCCGTCACGGTTCTTTCAAGATGCGTGCAGCGGAATGAAAGGGGATTCTCCCCCTGCTGGATTATCTACGTTTTTTGGATATTCCGCACTGAATGTCATCAGGTCATCAACCAAAACCTAATATTAGATATGGGAACCTGTGTGAATAACATTTTTATAGCCTTCGGTTATTTATTAAAGGAAGTTATTCAATGCCCAATGCCCCTGTGTGAGAAATCTTCCCTCCCATAGACCCTAGAAATTACTTTGCTGCATATAGCAGCAATGACTGCAGCTGAAGTCTTCCTGTAGTTCTTGATTGGTCACTCTCCGTGCTGTAGAGGAACTTTGGGCCTGCCCTGTATACAGGACTGCTTCCACCCGATGACTTTAGTGAGCATGACCGCCAAAAAAAACGAGAGAACTTGGGTGTCATTTTCCCCTCATTCTCCCTCTATATTCTTCTACACCCCACTAAAATCTCTGACCATTTTCAATGTGAGAATTGTGCAGAAAATTAGAGGGCGGGTACAGATGCTTGTGCAGTTTGAGGCGAACGGAGTAGTTTTGAATCGACCAACTTGAACATCTAGTATATAGTTTAAGGGGAGTATTTGGGTGTAATACTGGTCTCTTCAGCATCTGAGTGGCTTCTGGATGGTCTTATCTGGAAGAGCGTGCCGTCCTCCGGCTCACTCTCACTGGTGAGAGTTCACTCAGATCTCAGATGATTTTTCCTCCGTCATCCCGCCATTCAGTCTTTTGACTTTCTCTCTCTCTCTCTCTACAGAACAGCTTGACTGAAATGTTTTGTTTTCACGCGGGGCAGGTGGATATGAAGTTGACGATGGTGTCTGTGAAAATTCTTTTGGTTGGAAGTCGCTGGGGCAAGAGCTGAGGATCAACGATGTGACGGCTGATTTAAGCAGTTTTCAGCATGGAAACCGTGCTTTAGCTTCTAAGGACATGAGGAAATCACAGGGTAGGCGTTCCCTCCCCTCTCTGTGGTTGGTTTCCTCACGGGAAAGCCGCGTTGCCGTTTCTGACCTCTGATTTGTGGCGACCTGCAGAGCGTCCGCAGTCTCACTCTGACGAGTCTCGGCTGGCTAACCTTCTTCGTCGGGTGTCCCGGGAGGATGACCGGGACCGAAGACTGGCCACCATGAAACAAATGAAAGAGTTTATTGTGCACTCTGAAAATAAAGTGGTGAGTTTCGTGGACGCCCGGGGAAGGATTGTGTTCCCGTTGGGTTGCTTGTTAACTGCCGTGAATTTAATTTATTTTTAAACAAAGTGCGTTCATCTGAAAACATCTTATTCCCTTTGGCATGGCGGTGATATTATTACAGATACTTTTTTTTAAAATGTGTTCAGCCAAATAAAAAAATTCCAAAGCAATTAAGGCTACAAACATGAAATGCGTGTTATTTACAATCAAATATGGACCCCTGGAAACAATCATTTCAGCTTTTCATAAGTTTTACATATCTTGTAGAAAACTTAACTGTAAGATGCTATTTGTATTACCCCTGCAATCTTTTTTTTTCTTTTCTGTTTGGTTTTCTCTCTACAGGTCCTTGTTAAGCAGTTGGATACTATCCTGTCTACGCTAAACGATGTTTTGAATGAAAGGTAGGTCTTTGCAGGTTGGCTTTTTTTTGATGTTCTGAAGATACTCAGCCAAGAATTGGCTTAATTTTGTAATCGGCTGTAGTACGTCAGCAGGACCGACTGTGTAGTGGTTGAGGTTGTTGGAGCCTCACGTGGGGTTCACTGTCGCCCCCTTCACTCTCTACAGCAGCAAGCTGCTCCAGGAGCTTAGGCAAGAGGGAGCTTGCAGCCTGGGTCTGCTCTGTGCTGCACTCAGCTACGAAGCCGAGAGGATCTTCAACTGGATGTTCGTCAAGTTCAGTTCGTCCACCAAGGATGAGGTCAAGCTGCTGTATCTGGTGGCAGTGTATATCGCCCTGGAAACGGCTGGGGAGAAGAAAGCCTTTTCACCTGTAATGCAGGTAATGACCCGGAACCACAAAAACCTCTTCGTTTCCCCCCCGCAGCCGTAGATTTATCCTGTGGCTTCACCTTGTCGGTGGAGTATGTGCTGTAATTTACCTCGATCCTCATTCCTAGTTGGTGATGACCAGTTTGCAGTCCATCCTGGAGAACCTGGACACCCCTGAGCTGCTGTGTCAGAGCGTGAAGTGTATCCTCCTAGTGGCTCGCTGCTACCCGCACGTCTTTAGCACCAACTTCCGAGTACGTGGCCCCGTTGGCCTCTCTTCGGTCGTCTCCCCCCCTCGGCGGGGTCTGGACGTGCGCTCACCGAGTACAACTCTGTTGCAGGATACGGTGGACATTCTGGTGGGGTGGCACATCGATCACACGCAGAAACCCTCGCTCACTCTGCAGGTGTCCGGTGAGTGTGCGTTGAATAAGGGGATTTCTCTGCTTCCAGTTGAAGTGACGGTACTATGCTGATGGGTCTGATCTCGTCTCGCAGGTTGGCTCCAGAGCCTGGAGCAGTTTTGGGTGGCGGACCTGGCCTTTTCCACCACGTTGTTGGGACAGTTTCTGGAAGACATGGAAGCCTACGCAGAGGTATGCTGATCAGTGAGGTGTACAGCTGAATTGGAGATCGCTCGGTCGCATTCGTACGATGCTGGGGACCTCCTGCGTATTGTTGTTGGTCTGCACTGGGGTGTTCAAAAAAAAAGCTTACATCTCACCTGACCGTGATGAACTGGGGGGGTTATAGCCATACAGGTGTCTGTTTTACCGGCACCGAATCTGGTCACCGGGCTCTGCTTTGTTCTCTGGTTACCCCCGGGGTGCCCGTCTGTCTGGTGCTTGGCGGAGTTAGACGTGTCCCTTCCGCTCCCTTTTTGTTTGTAAATTCTTGTAACGCCGGGTTTTACGGTCGGGTTTTGGCTCATCGACAGGCGTTTTGTTCTTGTTTGCTACAAAAAGGAAATGGTTCCAAATGACACTGACTGTTTTCTCTTTTATTAAAATGTCTGTGAATGTCTGAACGTGTGCCAGTCATTTCAATAATGCCATTTTCTCCCAGTCTCTCTCTCCCTCTCTCTGTCCTGCGTTTGTGCCTCAAACACAGGAATCGGTTATGTCAGAAATCGGACGCGTTTTCTGGCCCAATCACACAATTACCAGCTTAATAATGGTCCACTCACTGCCTTTTCTGCCCCAAATGGCCCAATCAGAAATGTGCAGAACGTGTGTGACGCTGCAGAGATGATCGAGCGACTCAGCAGGTCGGTGTAATTGCAGGATCTCAGCCACGTGGCGTCGGGCCAGTCTGGGGATGAGGACATCCCCCCTCCCTCGGTGTCCCTGCCTAAGCTGGCGGCTTTACTGCGCGTCTTCAGCACGGTGGTCCGCAGCATCGGGGAGAGATTCCACCCCATCCGCGGCCCCCCCATCACCGAAGCATACGTCACCGATGTGAGGGTGCACCCCCGCCCGCGCTGCCGCTTTCTGCCTTTTGACCGCGGGCGCGTTTGAGGGAACGCGGAAGCGGTGGTTGACGTTTGGCGCTGTGTCTGATTTTGTTTGTTTGTTTGTTTGTTTGCCCCCAGGTGCTGAACCGCGTGCTGAACTGTGTGACCACGGCCAAGCAGGTGTTGTTCTCTGAGCCGGTGCTGACCGCGGCCAACGAGTGCGTGTGCGTCCTGTTGCTGAGCATGGACTCGGGCAGCCAGCTGACGGACGCCGTCATCGCCTACGGTCTGGACGAGTTGGGGAGCTGCCAGGCCTGCGGGCCCCAGTACTGCATGGCTGTGCTCAATCTGCTGGCACTGGTGAGAGGCCCGCTTCTTCAGTGCCGATATGTTGTTTCGTTTGTTCGTTTTCGAGCGTTTTCGATAAACCCTCCAAAGTACCGGAGGCGGTATTCCTGTTTTCCTTGGCATTTGATGCGTTTGACTCGCCGAATGGAAGTAGACGCGTGCTCTGCGTCGTTTCAGATCGTTGACCAGATTAACACCAAGCTGCCGGCCTTCTTTGTGGAGAAGCTCTTCGCACCCAGCTCTCAGCTGTTGGAGCTCCGCTTCCACAGGGAGAAGGAGGTGAACGGTCTCGTTACTGTGCTTTGGGACTGCTGGTGGAGAACCAGGCAAGCGCCGGTCGCAGAAGACGTCAAGCGATCCTTCTGATCCCGAGTGTTTACGTGTGACAGGTGGTGGGTGCAGCACAGGGGGTATACCAGGCTGTCCTCAGCCTGAAAAACATCCCCACCCTGGAAGCGGCCTACAAGCTGGTGCTGGGAGAGATGGGCTGCGCTCTCAACGGCCTCCTGGTGCCCCTCGGTCTTCCCGCGGCCTGTCCCCACATCCAGCACGTTGCCTTCTCCCACGTCCAGCTGACACCTGAGAGGGCCGAGTTCATCCTCATCTTCAACCTAAGCGCGCTCACTACCATTGGGAACACCAAGAACTCTCTCATTGGGGTGCGGAGCCTTTCTCTGTTGGGTTGCTGTGTTTCTCTGTTGGGTTGCTGTGTTTCTCTGTTGGGTTGCTGTGTTTCTCTGTGTGTCGGCAGTGAACTGCCCGGTGTTGTGACCTGGATTGTTATGACGGGTCGGTGGTGAGGTTTGTGCTCTGATGTGTGCAGATGTGGGCCCTGTCCCCCACCGTGTTTGCCCTACTCAGCCAGAACCTTCTGGTGGTCCACTCTGAGCTGGCTGTCTACCACCCGGCCGTCCAGTACGCGGTTCTCTTCACCCTCTACTCGCACTGCACCAGGTAACGCGTGTCCGGGGGAAGACCGGCTCTCCTCAGTTAGCGCTGCGTTTGTCGCTCGCCTCGTGCTTGACGCGCTTCTCTTTGCCGCAGACACGACCATTTTATCTCCAGCAGCCTGAGCTCATCCTCGCCGTCCCTGTTCGATGGTGCTGTCATCAGCACGGTCACCACGGCAACAAAGAAGCATTTCAGCACTCTTCTGAACTTGCTGGGGACACTACTGAGCAGGGAGAACCTCTACTCCGAGGCCCGGTACAGCCATCTGATTGTGTGTGTGACCTCTACTCTGAGGCCCGGTACAGCCATCTGA
>JAOVYW010002330.1:0-15200 GCA_025775045.1 Hiodon tergisus
GACACAATGAGGTCTCCTGGAGTCTGTTCTGCTCTAACGCAGGCTGCTCCGGTCAGCACAACAAGAAATTCAGTGATCTACACATCCCAAGCTTTTCCACGCTGCAAAGAATTGGCGTATACTTGGACTGGCCAGCTGGCGTCCTGTCCTTCTACAGCGTCTTCCCGGGTGAAGTGACTCTCCTGCACAGGTTCCGCACCACGTTCACTGAACCCCTCTACCCAGGGTTCGGGGTTGGGTTTGAGCTCATGGCTGGGCAAAAACATCGACTCGACAGCTGGGAGGAGCCCTCCTATCTTTCTCTGTGCTAGTTGAAAATTCAGCCCTCTGTGCTGGAGGAGCACGAAGGTGTTCAGGGACATAATTTTCTCAATATAATCATGTGTGCCAACATGGCCTGTAATTTGTTACTGTCTACCTGATTGCTGAATATTCCCTCCATTAAGGCACAGCAGACAGTTTGAGGCAACACATTTTCTAGTTGCCTCCAATAGAACAGAAATGATGCCTTCATACATCTCTGCTTTCCCAGACATGGACTTGAGTTTGGCCAAATTACCATAACAACAGTGTTAAGGTGTGTTAAGGCTGCCTGTCTTTCTGAGCCAACCTGGGTGTGGCCCTGGGTTACGTTCCTCGATTATCTTAATAAATAAATGACATAGTTCTTTTCGAGTGTTTCTTATTTTTGAGATTTTATGGAACAATCTTTAAAACACACAAACATTATACATACAAATTGTATATTTGTAAGCATGTCGTCCGAATATATTGAATCTATTGCAGACTGCCTTATCACAATATCACAATACTATTATATAAAAAAGTTCGACACAGACTTGATTTTAAACTTTTACTCAGGATAAAATGATTACAGTTATTAATATATGGGCACACACACACACACACACACACACACACACACACACACACACACACACACATGCAAGTGCACACACAAAAATGAGACAGTGATTGGAAACCTGAGCTCTCTGGGTATGGGAGATCTGTTTTAATTGACTACCAGATGTGCCAGTCAATAGTGGTGGAGATAAATTACCATCGCAAGTTAGCATCGCTGGCATTAAAGAGCTGACTGATGGTGGTCACCATGGCAACGACAACTTTCTGCATTGAACAAGAGACCTCTGTTAGCATGACTATCAAAATAAGAGACTAATTTTAGGCAGTGGTATTATTTAGTTTGAATTGTTTGGTGGAGAGTCAGTTTTAGATTGTTATGCTAATGCTTTTTTGAGTATCCTTGGAGTGATAATGATGCAATTTTTAGCTACCATGATAATGAAGGAGGATGCTACCTCTGAGGCATTGGAAAGGAGGAGCTCTGTAGCAATTTCAGCCGCAACGGTAATGTTCGCAGCTGTAAGAGTTTTGGGGTTGAATGTTGGATTTGAGTATTTGTATCAGTCTTCAATGGCTCAGTTGATTTGATCTGAAATCATAGATTGACCCAATTTACGACTAAATAGTCAATTTACCAATTTAATGGTTAAAGACAGCTTAGTAACATTACTAAAGTAACAGTTAGTACAACAGAATGTATGAAGGGATGCAGTTAATATGAAAGCTGAGCGTAAAATTAGAGACGTTATTGGAGATCATCCTCTTCAAGACATGACCTGTGCTTTGTCTTAGTTGCACAATGTGTTTTGTGCCTGACTATTTTGATTTGCTGTTCTTGATTTGTCATAGGCAAATAGGAGGCTGCTTTCTGTTGGAATTTGGGATTCGGCCTTGAATTTTCGGATTCAATCATTCGGTTTGGTCAATTAATTTGTGGACACATGGAAATTTTTATAGCTTCTTTTATCCCAGTCTGACTTTTTAGCAAAATGCTGTTGCGTCTGTAGTGTGTCCTGGGTTTGCCTTGAGGACTCTGCTCAGTGGGACATGTCCTCAGGGGGGATCCTTACCAGATGGCCACAACACCTCAACTGGCTTCTCTTGATCTGGAGGAGTAACATTACTCATAGGCATTCCCGGATTGAGTTCCCCACCCCATCCCAAAAGGTGAGTCCCGCAAACGGACTTGTGTGGAAACCATATTTCCGATGCTTGTATATCCTCCTGTCATTCATTACTATGATAGATGTAGACTGACTTGTAAACTGAGAGCTTGCTCCTGGCTCCCGCTTCCCCACCATAGACCAGTACTGCACCCCTAACACTAACTATGCTAAACCTATCCACCTGTTATACTCACGCTCCTGCTTTGCATGATTCATGACCAAAACCCTTCTGCCAGTTATTTATTATAAAATTCACAGGCAATACTTTTCAGTGCAGAGGTACACCATTCTTATTATTATCCATTGTATCCATTTATGTAGGGCCAAAGAACAACAGAGCAAATAAAATGGCTTCCTCCACTTAATTTATCTAAGGAATGTTAATGTCTTTCCTCCCCTTCTAAGCTCTCATTTATCCCTCTCCCCAGAGGATATACGTCAAAAGTTGGGTGGGAATGGGGGTCAATTCAGAAGTATGGGGAGAAATTGCAGTGGTAGTTTTTGGTGATCAGTTCCAGCAGAGTAGTGGTGTAGATGGTTTAATTGGACAGTTCTATAGTTGTGTATTCCATGTTAACACTAGTATGGATTATACTAGTTGGCCTTCAGTGGTAGCAGTAGTATGATTTATACCAGTGAACACTTCTGTGGGAGCAGTTGTGTGTTCAGTGGTAGAAGTAGTATGATCTATATCAGTGACCACTTCTATTGTTTTGTATTCTGTGTTAGCACTAGTACGGCTTATACTTGTGAATACTTCTGTGGGTGTAGTTGTATATTCAGCATTTGTATACAACAGAACAATTAAGAGTTTTCTGTTGAAGTAACATAACTGGAGTTTTGGAGTTATTGGTAACTTAGAAAAGGATAAAAAAAAGGCTGTATAATCAAATAAAATACCTTCATCATTGACTCGATCATTTTAAAACCATTTCATAAGTGGGAAGTGGGAATCATGTTATTCATACATTCACTGGTTTCTTGATATAATGTGTCCAGTTCTTCCATACAAAATTAAAAAGCATCTTAGTAACATTCTTGATTGTCAGATTCTCCACTTATCTAATGATAAATTATATCTAATCATAGAAGAATGCCCTCAGGCTTTGTAATCAATATTCTACCCGTCAGAGATAACTCACTTTGTAACCGATGCTTGAGTTTCAATTAAGTTTAATTTATGATGGGGGGAAAGTTCAGAAAACATCTAGCTTTGTGATTCTTAGTTATCGCAATTTCCAGATAAGTGATTTTATCCTTGACTGAGGTATTAGAGTTCGAGGGCATATCACAGTTTTTCAATGGCAACAGTTCAAATTAATTTATGTTCAAACTAAGATCAGATAGTAAGACTTAATGGATACATTAAGTGCGATTGGAAGCTGAGAGGAATCCTCTAAGAGATGAGTAGTGTCATCTGTTAACTGACTAGTGATGAACATTTATCTTAATATGAGCTTTTGAACTAGCTTTCCATAGGACATAGGATGGGTATAGAACAAACACAATTTTCCATTGCTAAGTTAATTTTCTCAGGTGGGGAGTGAGATATCAGTTCCACTGATGAATGCACAAGTCAACAGTTTTGGGAAGGTCCTTTTATGTTTCAGGATGAGAGTGCCCCTGAGCACGAAACAAGGTCCAGACAAAAATAGGCGAGATCGGTTTGTAAGAACTTGACTGGCCTGCGCTGAGCCCTGACCGCAACCCATAGAATGCAGACTGCGGCCAGGCCTTATCTCCGGACATCAGTGCCCGCCACACTAATGCTTGTGTGTCTGAAAGGAGGCAAATCCCTGCAGATGTGTTCCTATAGCAAAAATCCTTCCCAGAAGAGTGAAGTAGCAGCTCCATTCTTCTGGGAGCAGGTGTTCATATACTTTTGGCCATGTAGTGCAGCACTTAGAATAAAATAAAAGCAAACAAGTGTGTAGAATGAGATATCTTTCTAACAAAATCTTTGTTTTTTTAAGAAATGACATGCACCTCTGAGATCGGTAAGTCAGGCGTACATACTCCTGAATTACCAGGATGCCTGCTACCTGCACGGTTAAAAAAATGTCCTGTACATTCTACAGTAAATTACGGTCAGCATGGTTGCCAAAATTACCGTAAAATTAAATTATTGTAGATTTACAGGACCACCCCAACCCCACCCCCGCTACTGTGAACACAGCTAGAGATTCCAGAATCAGGGGCAGGCTTCAGACTGTTCATGGAAGGCACACGCCGCGACAATCATCCCTGAGCACTCACCAGGGGAAGTGACGGGAAGAAACACTCCATTGAGAGAGGTGCATCTTGAGAGCAGAGAGAAGCATGCAAAAGGGCTGATCCCACGTGGAGGACCATATCTATTTCAATCTCCTCCTCCTCTGCCTCCCTCCCCCCTCTGGTAAAACAGGACAAACTGTTCAAGGTCATCGGGCCAGGACAGGCTGAATATTCTCGTGAGCGTATTACAGCAGGTGCTGCTCGAATTGCCTTTCCAGGCTTTGCTGTTGATGAAACCCTGCTCAGACCCTGACCATCCAGCAGGACACAGTGCCCGAATGTGGGTGAACCAGTTTGACGATTTGGTCTCAGTGACTGTGTCTGAGGAGTTTGGCAACCAGGAGGAGGATCCTGTCTTTGATTCAGAGGACTTGGAGCCAACGGCACCCTCAGAGGTCCTGAGGGTGACAGAGGCATCAGACCTGGCTTGGTCGTCCACAGAGGGGTAAATTCATCGGTTTTCAATGAACAGCCCATGGTGCCGTTCACAGCTCCTCTCATGCAAACATCGTGACATCACCAGGCTACGGCTTCTGCTGCCCTGTTGAAACCACGTGCTGCCTGCATGCAACATGTTATGTTATTCTTCTTCTTTAAACAAAGGACATCCAATTATCTGGGGGTGGATATGAAAGCAAGAAATGTCAGCATGACCCAATAAAATGAGTACAATCAAACCTCCAGTAAACAGCAAATGCGAGACAAACAATTGTATAAATATGTAGGACTCGTCTGACATTCTTGCTGAGAGATTTTATACCATCCAGTAAAACCCAATATTTTACAGTGTATATGGAGACGTTTCACCTTGAAGAAGGGGGCAAACCAGATACGCTGGGTCTTTTGCCACCTCACAGTAAAAATGTAAACATATCATAATATTTTTCGGAAATTAGTTAATAGGTCACTTATTTTTCAGACTATTGGCAAGTAACTCTTAAGAGATAACTGGCTGGTGTGAAGTTAAGATCAACGTGTCCCATTTACAGTAAATCGCACCTTTATGAGAAATAGCTAAAGATGTGAAACCGCTGAATAGCTGAAACACACAAGCCCTCTTAATGTGAACAGATTGGAAAAAGACAGAAGTCAATATTTGTATATCCATGGTACTGATATAATTCCATAGATAGATTTTTTTCCACAGTAGTATGTATCAATTATCAAAACAGAATTGCATAATTACTCAAGATGTTTAATTTGAACACATTTTAAAATATATATGATTTTCTAATACTGTACAATCAAACATGCATCATGACTGGCTTTAAGGGAGAAGTTTCATGTGCATTTTTCACCCAAGCATTTAGTCGCGGTAGAGAGATATCTAGCGGGTCAATTTATGCTGTCTCTGTGATAGGTCTTACGAGTGAAAAAATTGTATTCAGACATGCTTAGTGGTAGATGTACTATACATAACTTACAGTTTATTTTATTGCTGGGGCTATAATGATAACAGCGTCTTATCATGCACAAACAGCTGTAAAACATCTTTACAATATTATTGGTTAATTCACTTCTGAAGAAGCCGGTGAACTCAATCTAAAAGTCAGCAGACAGACTGTGTCCTCTATGGGGAGAGGATCAGTTCAATCCTGATTACCAAGACACATTTGACCACTTGGACCCATTGCTGTGTAATATATGCGCTACAAAGGAAACACTGTTGACTGTTCAGCGACTGTTTCTAGAGATACACTGACCTAGCTACACTTTCTCCCATTCCTCCAGGATCAAGTTATGGATCAAGTTTTACAGACGCTGTTAAAAAGCTCAACCAGTACAGAGGGTCAAACGTGTGATCTAGAGACAAAGTTGCTCCTAGAAGAAAACTAGAATACACCGCTAGGGTTCTGAGACCAATCAATCGACTCAACTGGGCCCTTACAGCAACTCGATACAGGTGCCAGATATACTACATAACCTACATAACACATTAAATTACCACCAAGCCCTGGGGCACCCCTTTGATGAGACAATTCGGGTAACCAAACCTATTAATAGGGTTATATTCACATCATTTACGTTTAGCTACATGTTGTTGTATAGTAAAGGACATCTTACGAAAGTTGGTATAAATTCTGTACGGAGATAAAAAAGACAGGAAACACACGACTTTTTTTTCATTCAGTGTAGATCAAATTTTAGTGTTAAAGATTTTTGCCCTCTGATTCTTTTTATTGCAGGTAAATCAATGCATTGACAGGGAGAAGAGGTGACTAGTCACAGATGAATAACCAGTTATGCTGTGCTCTGAAATACAGATGGTCCCAAAGCAGAGAGTAAACATAAGGTTTTATAGTTTTTTCAAGCAAAGTACAAACTACTGTGTCTAAGTACAAACTACATTTATAATGTGTGTATTTACTATTAAACAGTTTTTTTTAGCTCACATTCTACCCAGTTACACAGTCACGTAAGAAAGACAGGGCTCCCCAGTCCAGATACATGCCAAGTCGGTGTGTGGCAGGGGCTGGGAAGGAGACGCCATGGCATTGTGCCAGGCAGAGTAGCTGTCGAAGGAGCAGAGCAGAGACCATGACTGGTCATTCCGTCCCACCAGGCAGCTCTCCCTCCATCCCTTCCTTCCGGATTCGCCCATAGGTCACGCCCACGGCTGGCTCTGAACCTGCGCTCCACTATTCCTCATTAATTATATACGGGGGAAGGGGAAAGGAGCAATGGGACATAGAGAGTGAAAAAAAGATTTGAGGAGGAAATCTATTGGTCTTCTGTGAAGTTTCATGCCTGTAAAGTTCATGAAGTCTTACATTTCAGAAGCTTCCGTTTGTTTATTTTGGATCCAGACTGGTCCATACTGAAAAACTAAAATACTGTCAATATAGATCCAGCAGCTGAACTTAAATACAAGTTAGAAATTATTAATTAATAAATGATTATCTATGACTCTGTCTTTCTTTCCTCCACTTTTCAGCCAATCTACTAATACGTCTGGTAGCTTGGAGGGCCCATTGCCTCTCAAAGCTGACTTACATCAGCCTTAGCATCACATATTGAGGATGCCCCATTCCCTCACAGAGTAGCTTCACTCTAGCATCCGCAGTGTCGTTGCCTGTCAGGTCCAGTGCTCTGAGCTTGGAGTCCCGTGAGCAGAGAACATGGCCGAGGTCCTCACAGCAACCCACTGTGAGGTCACACTCTCAGCCTGATGGTAAAGAGCCCACATTGGATATATATACATTCTTATACACAGCCTCTCTCATCATCATCTCCACTACACTTCTCTCCACTATCACATTGATGTCAGTAATACTTTTCTTTCTTTTAAAATAACCTTTGAAACTGAGGTTTGTCATTCACAAAATTGCAAATTATCTAAAGTGTATTTATAATTGTTTGTTGACTTCATTAAATATATAATAATAATAAATAAATATAATAAATAAATATACACAACCAGTCCTTTCAACTTAATTTTGAAAGTTGAATATATGCAGGGTTTATTTTTGTTTCTTGTTTGACAAATAAGGTTTTTTTTTAAATACTTCCAAGAAACTTTCTCACTTTCACTAGAGTTTGAATAACTGATTGTATATTTAGCTCTCATATTTTTGCTCTTGGGGAGTGACCTGGTCCCACTAAAGTCTGGGGGAAGTGTAAGGTGTCATTTTAAATCGAGTGCTTTGCATTCGTTTTCATTAAGTGACACAAAGTTGATAAGTAATTACTTTGTGATCTTAAACCACTGTGTCACATCTCAACTGCACTCTACTAGTCAACATTTTGGGATTGAAATTTTAAATTTTAAATTTATTTCTTCTTCCACGGTTTGTGATCAAGATCATTCGGATCAATTTTCTTCGGGATGATCAATGATAATACCAAAGCAGGATTTTCGCCATTGTTTCACCACACAAGGTTAACATGATTAATCGATAAATCAGCATTCTCCAGATTTCCCTTTGGAATGGGATTAAAGCCATTTAAAGAATTTGAAATAATTTCTCAGATCGTCAATATATTTAATTTGCAGCATCCTCATTGTCAACTGAAATTATTTTTGCTATTTTCAAGAAGTACGTTCATGAAGGATGAGATTTGTGAAAAGAAAAAAATGCTAAAACTTGTATGCTAGCGACCTCACCTGGTTCACAATCGCACTGCCTGAAGCTTCTAAAACAAAAGGCTACAAATACAGAAATAAACGAGCGCCAATCAGTAATTTAAAAATAATTAAATTATTAGGAAACCGCCACACAGAACGAGATATTCCTGGATAAAACTCAATCTGGATTGTTTGTCTTTCAAATGCATAGATCCAATGCTTCATTTGACTTTTCTCTACTCAAAGCAGTAACATACGGTGACAATGTTCCCGGTTTCATATTTCTGCGCAGTATCGGAACTATGAAACCCTTCAAAACGGTATAAAAACAAAAATGACTTACTTTGCTGTGTGTTTTCCTTCACGAATGTATGTCTTCGTTGCTGTTACCAGAAAATTCCGACTTTGAGTTGTAGTTAGATATGTAATCCTCTCGAGCAATGTGCCATAAATATTAACTATGCTGATTTGACAGTAATGATAATTAGTTTTAAAGAACGTCGGTGGGAAAAACGTGCAAACATTGGGGACCAGGAACAAGTGTATTTAAAAAAAAACTGTAGACTTCATCTGTCTCGATAATAGTTTTGTACAATTTATAAAATAAATAGAAACAGGAGCAAAAATATGTACAGGTCATTGGGGACAATTATCCACCCCAGTTGATGTATTACATACTGAGGAGCTTCTATTTCACACATTGTTTGGAAATTAGGCCACAGTTTACTATCGGATATTCAGTAAACTGTATAAAACTTAATCTTTATCATCTTGACATCCTGTAACTGCACAGAGACAGTCTGTTTATTTTCCTAATTCAAAACCCCACCCCTGAACATTAGGGTGGTACACCAAACTTCTCAGAATAATTTTTTTATCTTTATGACTGAAATAATAAAAACTTTGACCGGGCACAGTTCTTCTTTTGGATTACTGTGGGGTGATGGAATTATAACATGTTAAAATTTTTGTTTGAGATAAATAATAAATAACAAAAATAACTGCAGCTAAACGTTCAGCATCCCTGACCCGCCATTAGCCATGGTTATATAGTTATTTTAAAATAGTTATTACAGCCAGCATTGTGGTGTGGAGAAGGGGTTGTGGAGTCGTTGGACTTGTTACCATGAGGTGGCGTGCTACAATCCCAGAAACAGCATTACTTCCATACTTTGCAGTGTTGGGCTGGGAACAGGTGGCACAGTGGTCAAGGTTTTGGAGTTCTAAGCAGTAGGGTTTTAGGCTCAGATCAGTGAAATTTTCAGTTGTACCCTTGATCTTTGTAAATTAATATTGCGGTGTGTGTCTGGTATGATATAGACTTTGAAAGTTAGCAAAGGGGCTAAACAGTAATTGTATCATTTGCTTTATCGGGAATATTTCAATATTACACTGACAGACCCCATTGGAACTGTAAATCTGAATTTGCAATTGTTCTTTAGTTTTTGGGAAAGTATTTACTAATAAAATCCCCCTTCCCCTCCCTAAGTCATGGTTGTGGGTTGAGTATTGGATAGCAGGGCAGGGGTGGGTAACATTGTTTTCAGATTGAACCACTGGAACAAGAGTGAACCACCAGACCGAGCTTGAGCAGATGGAGGCCACCTCAAGCTATCAAAATAAATGGGGGTGTGACTAGCTCCACAGAATTAAGTAGCTTCACATATGAGCAAGGAGGCTTTCCCCACTCTCGCTCCCTTTTATTTCATGTCTATTTAATTTTTTTCAAATGCACATACGACATTGCACTGTGCCTGTGCGAGGACCCTGGGGACCATTGGCTGGAACGTGGCCACAGGACCGTGGATCCCCCAGATTCAAGGGGATGTTCCTTCCTCACTGGCTTACCTGGATGCTTTCACCGAAACTCTGGGATCTGATTAAAGTCTACTTCAAAATGGAACTATGATTTTGTTGTGAACTCAGAGCCATGCTCTCATGGCCCTTAGGGGTCTACTGAGAAGACACAGGGACTAAAACCAGAGAGGAGGTCCTACAGTGAAATACCTTGCATCACATGCCCCATGAAAGGGGAAAACCAGAGGGAAGTTGAGGGTGACATCATTGCATCGCGGTTCGCAGCAGTACAGGAAAATCTAGGTCCACATGCAGTAGGAACTGAGCTGGTGTACGTCAACATAATTCCTGATGACCTCGGGTGAGATTCGGGGCCTAAACACAAAAGCAACAATGTGGCTATGCTTGGGGTGCACAACCGCATTATTCTCATTTTATACTAATAGAAACACCAGTCGTCAGAGACCTAGCTTCATCTCTTTTATTTGTAATTCATCATTATTTTCCTTCTGTCCGACTAAGCCGTAAGGATGAGATTCACAACTAATAGGGCGGCAACAATGAGAGTCACAACTGGTGCAACTGTGAGGACGAGAATGATAACTGGTGCAACTGTGAGGACGAGAATGATAACTGGTGCAACTGTGAGGACGAGAATGATAACTGGTGCAACTGTGAGGACGAGAATGATAACTGCTGCAACTGTGAGGACGAGAATGATAACTGCTGCAACTGTGAGGACGAGAATGATAACTGGTGCAGCCGCAGGGACGAGAAACACAACTGGTGAGACCGTGAGGGTAACACTGTGCTGGGGGTTGGGATGGATAGGGCATAAAAGAAGTGTTGGGGGGGTCTAAGTGGATAGAAATAAGCATTCCTTCAGTGGCTGCGCATTGTTGAGATTGTGCTGGAGAGGTCGCAGGGCAAGAGGGAATCTGGCTGTCAGCACATTTTACAGTGTGAACCTCATGTCACCCTCCCAGCCCCATTCGCTCAGACATTCCTGTCATAGCTGTGTAGCCAGGGGGTGAGGGAGTGTGTGTGTGGGGGGTAGTTGGGGGTGGATAGAGGGCAGTGAATCGTTCTCCCTTTCGCTGCTGAAGGTATGAAAACATCTATGTAACGGTTTAGTTAATATGTAGTGCTGGACCGATCTGATCGTTCAGATTGTTTTTGAAATTGGGCCTTTATTTTTTCCATAGACCTAGAATTACTAGAGTACATCTTTGTTCAGCTGACGGCTACATTTGAGATGTGAAACGTATTACTTCTAGAGCCACAACACCGGGCACATAGTGAATAGCTCCAGTGTTTGACAACCTTCAATACATACATTCAATACATCAAATCTTTAATTTAACCACTCCTACACAATTTACACAGGTTTGTAGAGATTTCTGCCTTTCAGACGAGAAGAAGGATTCCCAAGACTTAATTCCCGGCCCCGCCAACACCAAATTCTTCCTAACATGCAGCTGGATTCAGTTTACCTCCTTCCAGATGTGGGGACTACCCACTCCTTCCCCTTTTAATCCTGATAAATCCCCCTTAAAATTTCTGTGTAGGCAAACTGAGCCTGGACACATTCCTGCCCTCACTGTGGAGGGGAGTGAGACTGCATGAGAGGCAGGGCTCGATGTGTGGATGTGTAGCAGGGGCAGTATGTTGGAGCATTACAAATGACTCCCCCCCCTTATAAAAAGAAATCAGTTTTGTCTCTTGTGTGAGCGGGTGTGCCACCCACACTCATATTTGTATCCAGGGACAAAGTCAAAGCAGATTCAACCAAACGGGATCAGTTAATGCGATCAGTTAATGACTATCAGAATACAGGTTTTTTTCCTTCCATGAAATTTTGATCCCACATATACACACACTGTTTACATACTGTTTAGTAACAAGTTAGTAAGTATTGGGTGCATCTACTTTAGTCTGCAAATAAGTAACGATAACCACTAATATGTGACTGGTGAGCAACGCCTGGAGGTGATCCCAGCAGCAAAGTTTTCGAAACATTGTTAGGTTTCTAAACCAACAAGTAAACAGGCAAACTAAAACGTAAATTTCAACATGCATTAAATAAAACTGATTTTCATCATTTGAAAACTTCCCTTTAAAGCGATTTTCTAATACAGTAATCAAGCTCTTATTACGAAATTACCCTTCACAGGCCCCCCTGAGTTCAGTAAATATCACTTAAACCTAACCATCTACTTCCTGTGTGCTTTCTCGTTAATCTTACACTTAACCCGAATTTACGTCTAATCAGTTCACTAGTTTGTTTACCCATCAAGGTTTACAAACAGCGTTGTAAAAACACCTCCCCCCAAACGTGTTGGTTTGTTTGACTTTCTCGGCTTTAGCTCAGCCCATCAGCATATCCTCCACCAGCGAGGTGTCGGGGCGCTGAGACCCTCGTGACCCCCAAGTGCTGCCAGGGGCCGTGCGGGCGAAATCTGATCCGGCAGTAGCAAGTGAGGAGGACCATTGTGCACTGCTGTGGTTAGATTGTAATAAATAAAAAAAACACAGCAAATATTGTATATAACACTTACTCTGTGTTATACTCTTTGTTTTGTTTTACGTTGCATGAAAAATATCTTCGCAAAAATGATTTTCTCTTAAGTTCTTAAACTGTGATGAATAAATGGTTATAATATAACTTATCTGGCATGGCTGCGTTCGTGAGATTACTGACTCACTGTATTTCTGTAAAAACATAAAAATGACATTTAGAAATTACAATGCTACCTATGTTCACAGTAATCATGGAGCATCTTCTGAAAACAATAATTATTGACAAAAAGTTAATTAGATAACATGCCAGTGAATTCAGAGGAGATAGAATACTGGCCTAATTGTAAAAGTGTCTGTGTTCGAACAATTGATTTAGGCTTCAGACTGCTATCCTTGTGTTTTAGGGTGACCATTTCATTGATGTTTTCATCAAAAAATAAAAATTTTAAATACAGCTCACTTGTGATTATCAGCTTACACCTATAACCTTCTGAAATGTTAAGTGTTTATAGACACAAGTTTATGCGTGATAGGGTGTGTGTGTGTGTGTGTATCTGTGTGTGTGTGTGTGTGTTTGTGTGTGTGTGTGTGTGTGTGTGTGTCTGTGTGTATCTGTGTGTGTGTGTGTGTGTGTTTGTGTGTTTGTGTGTGTGTGTGTGTGTGTGTGTGTGTGGGCCCGGGAGCTCAGCCATTCTCCCCCCCAGCTGACTGTTCAGCTGTGCCAAGGCTGGTGCATCCCCCACAAACCCTCAGTTCTGCTTCCATATTTAATGCAGTTGCCACCATGAGCACAAATGATTTTACTTGTCTGGCCACATATGCCAGGCTCTTGGGGGCAATTACAGTCGCTAACGGTGTGTGTGTGTGTGTGTGTGTGTGTGCGTGTGTGTGTGTTTAGACACTGCGTATGAGTATAATTTTCTCAAAGAGAATGTCAGCTGAAAACAAATAAAGGAGTACTGTACTTGCAGTTTACTGCATAAATATGGTGTCATTAGACCATGGGTGTGTGCTAAACAGGGTACGTGAGCGTTGGCCCCTGAAACTGGACTCTGGTCCCAAATTAGAGCAGAGCGATGCAGTTGCCTGGAGTGTTGGGTTTCTGCCGAGTGGCAAGTTTTCATGTCTGCATGTTGCGGGACGCGTGTTCTTTGGGCTTCTTAGGCTTCGGCCCAAGACAAATACATAGATAAACACACAGACACACAAACACTGATAAACACACAGACACACAAACACACAGATAAACACACAGGCACACAAACACACTGATATATAGACACGACCATAGATATGCATGTACACATTCACTGAGATGCTGAGAGAGCGTCAGACAAACATACAGATAAACACAGCTTGACAGACTTTCAGGTGACAAACGAAAGGAAAGACCTACAGTGAGGGGGTCCGGAGGCTCTGTGATGCTGTGGGAGACATTATCCTGGCCTCAATGGGAAGGGTCATTGCAAATCATTACAAAGTTATTCTGAATGATCAGATTTATCCCATGGTGAAACATTTCTGTCCTGCTGGGAGTGGTCTATTCCTCAATGCACCCATTCACAGGGCATGGGGGGTCCCTAAATGGTTTGAGGAGTGTGAAAATCATGTGAATAAAATGCTATGGCCTTCGCAGTGACCAGATCTCAACCCAGTTGAACACCTATCCCTACAGTTCCAGAGTCACGTACAATCTAGGCCAAGGTGCACAGTTCTGGCTCAATAACACATTACTGAAACACTTCATGTTGGTTTTGCCTTTAATTTGTCAGCAATTTGTGTGTGTATGTATATATATATATATATACAGGTGGGTATAGTGAGAAGGTTAAGGGGTAGCAATCTGGATGTCATGGATCTATGCCATTGGCGCTGGGAGGGTGACGAAGAGAAACAGGGAGAAGGCAGGGGATGCTGTTTCCAATACGCTCCATCACAGCCAGGCACAGCTTGTTTGTCCTCGTGTCACAGGGGTTTTAAAAATGGTCCTTAGCCTTTGTGAGGATTCCACAAGCCGGAACATGTGGGACCGTAGCAACCGTTTCAACCCCCCGTCCGCATGTCGATGGGTTTTTTTTTTTAAAGGGAACTGAGGGCAGAAATTGGAGCCGTTGCTCTCTCTCTGATTTACCAGATTACCTGGCTGTAAGTTTTGGTCTGAAGAACGTGTAAATGATGGTCAGGCTGAGTCGCACATGTGTGTGTGTGTGTGTGTGTGTGTGTGCGTGTGCGCATGTGTGTTTGTGTGTGTGTGTGTGTACGTGTGTGAGGAATTGTTTATGTGTGAGTATGTGTGAGAGAGTTTCTGTGTGTGTGCGTGCCACCCCAACAAGAGTGGAAGGAGGTTTTAATAGATAATTAATATCATTGGACGGTCTCCTCTTTTACTTGATTTTTTCCAACAGATGACAAAAATTGTGCTTCACAATTCCGCAGCGTGTGTGTCTGCGTCTCTCTCTCTCTCTCTCTCTCTCTCTCTCTCTCTCTCTCTCTCTCTCTCTCTCTCTCTGTAT
>JAOVYW010002331.1:0-15197 GCA_025775045.1 Hiodon tergisus
GCCAGGCTTCCCAGCAGCCCCCGCGGGGATGGCTGAAACCCATTGGCAGGGGGAAGCGCACCTAGCCATCCCCGCTATAATACTTTAAAATTTACTTTCATATCTGAAGACGGCCAGTCCTTGAGAACATTTGTTTTAATTTTCCTCAAAACCCAGCAGTGGACTAAATAAAAATATGAATGTGTACCTAATAAAAAAAACCATCTCAATGCACACCAAAACAAGTTAAATTTTAAAAAATTTAATAGTGAAGCAAATCTGAAAATATAGAGTAACCCCATATTTTATGATAATAAGCATGATCAATGTTTCTGTATCAATGGCAATTTCCAGGGGGTATTTGTTTTTTCAGCACAAAACGTAAAAGAACTGTATGCTTGTTCATCGTCTATGGGGGGAAAGTTTCAAAGAATGTCCATTAGAGTTATTCGATTTTAACAGATTTTAACCAGTTTACATGGTCATTGAACACCAAAACACAGATCCTGGGTGCAAGATGTCGCCCAAAATACATTTTAGCCTCTTGTTTACTGGGTTGTTGTAATGAAACAGGGCATACACTTTGTCAAAGATACTCATCAGTCCCAGCACTGACACATAAGAGACTACAGAGACACAGTCCTGTGCAAAATATGAAAAAAAAATTCTGTTAAGCGAAGATGCTTCCAAAAATATTGACATGAAAAGTTTTAAAATAAAAAATAAATACATAAAGGGCAGTAAAACACCAAAAACACCAATCATCTACAGACTTTGTCTTGCTTGCTTCTGTCTATCCAGGTAATCCCAGACTGCCTCAGTGATATTGCGGTCATACCATCTGAAAATTAATGTTTGGAAATCTAAAAACAACTAAAAGTAAACTAAGTAAAACACTAAAACAAAGCCTATAATTTGGCTTTCCTGTGAGGGTCGCCATGGATATGTATTTACCCATGACGTATCATCGGAACTCTCATTAGATTGATATTTTGAACCTTAATCCACTTCCTCATAGTGATGTCATACATTACAACATAATGAAAATCTTCTGGAGAACATGAGAGTGTTAGAAGGCTTTGTTAGAAGAAAAAAATTCTGTTTTAATTAATTAAATTAGTGCAATATATTATGATTTGCATGTTTACTTGCTTAACAGAACAAAAATCTGCAAACACAGGGGACTTGCTGAACCAGGATTGCAAACCCCATACATAATTTAAAAAGCAATATAATTACTCCTGTTTCGGCATAGAGCACAGTCAAATTATTCAAGTAGTCTTTTGTCCACCATTTCATTACTTCATTATTTCATGTGGCCTTTGTCATTCTGAGCCCACAGTCTTGGAGCAGTGGCCCAATAATTGACTGTGAAATGCAACAGTGTACAGGGGCTTACCTTTACACCTGATTTCCACATGCCAGCCTTTTGTGACATTTAGTCTTTGGCCCTCATGAGCAGATCAAAGAGCCAAGCCAGTTCCATGTAAGCATGGAATTATATAATTACAAACTTAGAATAAATTTGATCAATCTAAAGGCCCACGAAAAATTGCCAGCGGAAAGAAGATGATAATGAAGCACAGCCAAAGCACAATTACTGCTTTGCACCTGAATATGTTAAAAACCACATTAAAACAACTACAAGCGATAAAACATGGATGAATGGGAGATTCCAAGCCACGTTTGAGCAGAATGTTACGGTGCACCACATGAATGCACTGTGCTTCTGAAAGCAATGGCCTTTTGCCTGGAGGTATAAATCTGTAGTACGTGTCATTAAAAAAGGCATGAAATTAAAATGTCATAAGTGTGAACAGATCAATTATGATTTAAACGACACGATTGAATTGTAATAATTGAATTCTATAATTTCGGTACTGGACCATAGGGCAAACCTGAAGCTTCCATGTTATGGTTTCATTTAGCAGATTCCCAGAAGGCCCTGCAGTTTTCTCCTTCCCTTCTCTCAATCTTTATATAGACGGGCTCACTTTCTTCAAACCTGGATTTTCCCCATTAAAAGTTTGCCCTGCTTCAGAAAGATTATTTGAGAAAAGAAAAAAAGTGTCTGCAACAGACATTGACCTAGATTGTGTTTTGTGGTGTGGCAGATTAGTAAAGGGACATACTGACTTCACAGGAGGGTCTGTAATTACTACACAACCTGATTCTTTGTACTGAAGAAATGTCCTAAGTGCGCACCGTATGGGGTAATTATGAAGTTTTTATTAGAATTGGTGCTCATTGAAGAAGTTTGTATTAAATAAGCCTTTAACAATCTTCATCTTTGAAAAAGGAAAAGTATTTATTTTTTTCCCATTTTTAATAAACGTTAGTATATATGTTGTTATGAATCTATCCTAGGTGGTACGGCTAGGGGGATGAAAGGAGTTTGCCTTTTCTACATACACTGCAGGACAATGTGGAAGTAAGGTATAAGACAGACTAACGATAAGAAAGAATTAAGAAACAAAACACAGTTTTATAGTAATAATAATGGAAACCCACAGACATGCCAATCACTTCATGTCTCCATTCCAGTGACTGTCACTCCCTGCCTTAATGTTTACTCCCTCTAATGTAGTCTCGTCATGCCTTCACCGGACCGCTTTGTGTCGATGAATGTTTGGAATGCTGCATATTCTCTGTTAATTGTACAGCAAATAAAACAAACATGCTTTCTGTGAACAAAGATAAGGGAACTTTTTCAACGTCCCGCCACCCTGCAAAAGCTTGATTTCTCTACTCCCTCTAATTCCAGTTTAAAAAAAATCTGAACTATGTTAAATCGAGATTAAATTAAACTCTCAGTTTTCCACCAATCAGTTTATTGCCACTTTCCAAAAAAACAACATCATGTACCCAAGTCATTGATTGCCATTTTTTTATTTTCTGACCCAATTACGTTTGTTTATTCCTCAATTTCTTACACTTTGATTTATGCATGCAATCACTGTTGAAAAGAAAGTATGCACATCACATAGCTCCCATCAATCCATCAATATTTCTGAAAGTCAAAGAATCTGACCTAGGTCAGACTTTTGAACAGTCTGTCACTCTTTTCTCTCTTCAGGCAAAAGCAAAACCTTTCCCCCTCCATCCCACAGGAGCATTTGTCCTCTGAGAGCAATCCATTGGTGTAGCCTGAATCCCAGAAAGAAGAAAGAACTGCTCATGTAAACATTCAAACAAGAGCCATTGGGGGAGATCACATACTGCACACCTATATAAAGAAACAATTTTTTTTCCAACAGAAAGTCAACAGAAACATTTCAAAGGCCCGCCACAAAAAAATCTATGAAGCTGGATGAATAAAGAGACTGCACAAGACACACACAAGATATGGTGGAGAATACCTAATCGCTTTCCCAGCCAAAGTTACAAGCCTTGTAATATAAGTAGAGGAGGTGAGTGTAGCGGGGCTGTAAACAGTATAGTGTTTCATATGCAAGCTCCAATTCTTATTTGCGTCAAATGTTATTATTTCAGAGTCCACACAGGCTCTAAAGTGCCTGGATAGGAAATTAACCTCAATTTCCTTTAAAGGTGTCATGGTCAAAAAATTGTATCCTGCCCCGAAAGTGCGGAAATTAAATTATGTCCAATCCGAGCTGCTCCCTCTGGAAACTGGTGATCTTGCTTAGAAGCCTCTACACAAGTGGCCGGCACAAGATGATTTGTTATTATCGGATTTTTTTATTTTTGAATTGAAGCTATTTTTAAACACTGGTTTCAAGTGTATTATACTCTCTTTTTTGAACAATGGCAGATTTGTTTTCCAAACAACATCCTATTTATTTTGATAGAAACTTTTTTTTTTTTTTTTACTTTTCTGTGCCGACGCACTGCATTTTAAACAGATTAATTTTAGCTATTAAATAGCTTAATTGGCACACATTCGGTAAAGAATATAAGTCACTAACATTGAAATAAACTTAAATGTTATTTTCATACCGCATCTGTACAACCGGCAAAACAAAAGAAAAAAACAAATGATGACAAAGATGACTTTCAGTTGTTTCATTACAAAAGCATTCTAAAACTCATAAATTCTGTTCAATTAATAATGCCATGGAATAATAAATTTAATGCAGTATTTATGTGTAATGTAGCTATAGTTGCATTGATAAATTTCCCAATAAAAGCATCTTTATGTGGCTTTCATTGTGAAGAAAGAGAGATGTTAAATGGCATTTGTGCTATTGAAAGTAGGTTGTTATTAAAAAGGAATCAATGGGAGCATGATTTAAAATATAAGTGAACTTGGCCTCAAGACTGGCTTGGTTGGTAAAATTGTTCACCCAAGCACCATCTGAGCTTGAATGCAGACTAAGCCCTATGAGTTAGATTCCGCGGGTTAGAATCCAGCTCATGTCATTTGCTTTGTGACAGGGATATCCCAGTAGTGGCACAAAATTGGCAGAGCACAGCCTGATCTGGGGTGGGTGAAATCGGCAGGGCTTTTCTCAGCTTGGTGGCAGGATTTGTTGTGATGAGAAGTATTGGCCTCGTTGGTGATTCTAGATTTAGAAGAAAACATTGAAATAATTCTTGATTCCAAAAAATTAAAAATTAAAATGGGAACAAAACTTGATACCAAGGATTTTTCATTTTCATTATCCAGTGACACTTATTTTCTTACATGCTCCCTTTCATCTGTTTATTCTCCACTTATAACAAGTCATTTTGCAAAAAAATTAAATTGAAACTATAATTGAAATTATAAGATTATAAGATTTTTATATTTTGGATAATGAGTGGATCTACCAAAACTAAACCTAAAAAAATTAGGCAAAGATGCAAACTAAGCAAAATCTGATACGAATATGCAAGCATGTGAAGATAGCAATCAGGGCACTATCGCTTCACTTCGGTCTGTTCTGGAGGGAATTAACAAACAGATTTAGAACTTAAGCGAACAAAACAAAGATTCAGAACAAAGCGAACTTAAACCAGACCTGAAAACATTCAAAGAAGAAATAACAACTCTAATGAGTAACAAACTATCAGAATTCAAGGAAGATATTGACCAGAAGCTGGCGACAACCACCAAAGAAAAACAAGAACAAAATGAAAGGATTGACCCCACTCTGACACACTCTGTAGTAGTAGAATCAGGGAGCGCGGAGGCAAACTATGCATTGCAGGAAATAATAAGGGAACAGAACAGGATGAAGGACAACTTAGACGATTTGGAATAGAGTTCTAGACTAAATAATTTGAGGATATATGGCATCCCAAAGGATACAGAGAAAGGCCTGGTAATGCCATTTGTGGAATAGTGGCTCCGGGCTGAACTGTCGCTTGACATGGACCTTCAGATTCAATGAGCCCACAAAGCACTTGCTCCAAAACCGAAAGCTGATCAACCCCCGAGGTCAGTTTTCATAAATTTTCTTCAGTACAATGTGAAAGAGTTGGTTTTGAGAAAAGCATGAGAAAATATAACAATTAGACTCGGCAACAGTCGGATCTACTTTGATCATGATTACAGCGGGAGAGTGCTGCAACAATGTAAAGAATACGCAAATGTTAAGAAAATTCGGAAGGAAGAAGGTATCCATTTCAAGACACCTTTTACTAAAATGCGCATTCATTGGGCAAATGGGGTGAAAACCTACAACAATGCAGAGGAGGAGATCAAAGATATGCGTGGGAGAGGAATTAAGGTGGACACCTCAGAAGTTCAAACTGGTGGCTCTTCTCTCCTTGGAAGACTCCAATCTTCAAAAATTGCAGCTTGGCATCGTAGCGAAAGAGGTAGGATCTCGAAAACAAGCAGATGGGCTAGAGAAAGGCTACAGGAATTCCAGCACGACTCAAGGGGAGAGTTGTAATGGGGGAAAAGACTGAACAATGTTATCTTGAGTCCATAGTGTTTAAGAGGCAATCTGTTATATGGATTTGCTAGATTTTATAGATGCCATGATCTAACCTATAACCTAATTCTATTGATGCTGTAATGGGTTAACTTAATTATTTTTTTGGACTGTTGGCTTGAAAGGGGCACTGCTGTACACCATACGGATCTATTATGAGTAGAATAACTACTTATGGGCTAAATCTCATCACTAGGTGGGGGCCCTTTCACTGGGAAAGGTTTTCCCCCTCAGAACGAAAGGGGTGTCGAGATCTATATTGAGGGCTGTTGGCACCTCCTTTTGGACGTCGACTTTAATTTCTTTAGCCAAGTGCATAACCTTTTGTTTGTTTAATACATACTTGTTAACAGTTCATTCATGTTTTGATGCTAGCCTGAAGGCATATGAAGTTGAGACTAGAGTAAACAATGAAAATGAAACATGAAAAGGTTAAGGTTTTTTTTAAATGTCAATGGTTTAGGAAACCCAGTCAAAAGATCTAGAGTAATGACCAAAGTAAAAAAAGAAAATATTAAAATCTGCCTTTTACAAGAAACTCACTTGTCTCAAAACGAGCGTGAGAAATTGAAAAGATGTGGATTCAGAAATACCTATTACAGCTCACTTACTAATACACACCAAAGAGGAGTAGCAATTCTAATATCCAATTAAATTAGAGTGCCATAAGGAAATAAAAAATAAAGAGGGTCGATATAGTACAAGGGTCAATTGATCAGAATTTGGTTACATTGGTAAATATTTACGCACCTCGTTAGCATTAAACACTATTTCAAATCCCTGTATGATATTATTGATTTAGAAAGTGAGGGCATATGTATAGTTGATGGAAATCTTAATGTTATACTGGACTTTGATCTTGATACAAGTAGTAGTAAGAGAAATAAGAAACATATGACAAAATTGGTGAGCAATGCTTGGGAAGAAATGGGCTTTTTTGATGTTTGGAGGGACTTTCACCCTCTAGAAAAAGAATATAGTCAGTACTCATTGCCACGCATTCTGTCTACTCAAGAATAGATTTTTTTTTTTTCAGAAAGAGTACAGGGATAGAATTCTGGGTTGCCAAGTTGATGTGGCTGATGTGTCTGACCACAGTGCTATATATCTAACAGGTTCTCTAAATGGAATAAGGAGAGATACACTGCGGAGAATGAATGTAGGAATACTAAATAATGAGTCCACAGTATAAAAACAAATAAAAAATGCTATTCAGAACTATCTAGAGGAAATGATAATGGCGAAACTGATCCAGCCATACTGTGGGATGCTTTAAAGGCCGTAATACAAGGAGAATAAGAAGAACAACGCCATATCAGACACTTCTTTCTGAATTAAGGAAAATGGAGCAAAAGCATAAAGAAAAGGCAGATCACAAAACACAACAGTTAAAAGAGGTAAGAAATAAATTAAATGAATTGCTACAGCAAGACGGGGAGAAAAAAGCAAGATACATTAAACAATCCTATTATGAAGTAGGTCGAAAAGCAGCTAAGTTATTGGCACGAAAATTACATAAGCAATAGCAGAAACTACATGACCCAAAACCAAATCAGCTTACACATGAACCAAAAGAAATTTAAGATATTTTTAGGAAGTATTATAAAGGACTCTATACCCTATCTGTTATAAATAAAGAGGACACGAAAGCATTTCTTGACACGTTGGATTTACCCTCTATTGGCACCATGAAAAATTACCGTATTACTACTGTGATAAATACAGAAGGCATCCAGAAAGCAACAGGAAAATTAAAAACAAACAAGGCACCTGGTAGCGATGGGTTTCCACCAGAGTGGTATAAGAAATTCGTAAAATAGTTGTCCCCGCTTTTCCTCACTAACCTCAATTGGTTTTTGAAGAAAATACAATTCCTTCATCACAAAAAGATGCAATAATCACTGTAATACCCAAAATGCAAAAAGATAAGGAATTTTGTCAAAATTTCAGGCCAATATCCATTTTAAATATAGATTATAAACTCTACACCTCCATTTTATCCAATGGATTACAAATTATATTATCGGAGCTTATAGATGAGGACCAAACAAGGTTTGGCAGCGGCCGCCAAGCTCAAGACAATATCAGGAGAACAACTCATATTATAAGCAGGATACAAAAACGTAAACTAACAGCAGCACTGATTAGTCTTGATGCAGAAAAAGCGTTTGATTGGGTCAATTGGGATTTTTTTATATCTGACATTGGAGAAATTTGACTTTACAAATAAAACAATACAGTGTATTAAGTCCATTTACAACAATCCTATAGCCAGAGTAAAAGTGAATGGTTCTCTTATCAGAGAGATTCACATTAGAGAGAGGAACCAGACAGGGAGGTTGCTTAAGTCCCACCCTATTTTCTATGTATATCGAGCCCTTAGCTCAAATGATCAGACAAGATCCTTCACACTTCAACAGGAATAGAAATTAATGACCATCAACATAAAATAAGTCTCTTTGTAGATAAGTCTCTTTGATAAGCTAACGCAAACCTTGGTACAATTTTGACACTACTCTGGTTATAAACTAAATATATCAAAAACACAAACTCTCCTATTTTGCAATGCAAGATCTCACCTTGTGGAGTTGCAATGATCATGAGAACGGTGAGGAATCAGCCCAGAACTACACGGGAGGATCTTGTCAATGATCTTAAGGCAGCTGGGACCATAGTCACCAAGAAAACAAGTGGTAACACATTACGCCGTGAAGGACTGAAATCCTGCAGCACCCGCAAGGTCCCCCCGCTCAAGAAAGCACATGTAAAGGCCCGTCTGAAGTTTGCCAGTGAACATCTGAATGATTCAGAGGAGAACTGGATGAAAGTGTTGTGGTCAGACGAGACCAAAATTGAGCTCTTTGACATCAACTCAACTCGCCGTATTTGGAGAAGGAGGAATGCTGCCTATGACCCCAAGAACACCATCCCCACTGTCAAACATGGAGGTGGAAACATTATGCTTTCGGGGTGTTTTTCTGCTAAGGGGACAGGACAACGTCACCGCATCAAAGGGACGATGGATGGGGCCATGTACCATCAAATCTTGGGTGAGAACCTCCTTCCCTCAGCCAGGGCATTGAAAATGGGTCGTGGATGGGTATTCCAGAATGACAATGACCCAAAACACACAACCAAGGCAACAAAGGAGTGGCTCAAGAAGAAGTACATTAAGATCCTGGAGTGGCCTAGCCAGTCTCCAGACCTTAATCCCATAGAAAATCTGTGGAGGGAGCTGAAGGTTCAAGTTGCCAAACATCCCCCTCGAAACCTTAATGACTTGAAGAAAAGAGGGGTGGGACAAAATCCCTCCTGAGATGTGTGCAAACCTGGTGGCCAACTACAAGAAACATCTGACCTCTGTGATTGCCAACAAGGGTTTTGCCACCAAGTACTAAGTCATGTTTTGCAGAGGGGTTGAATACTTATTTCACTCATTAAAATGCAAATCAATTTATAACATTTTTGGCATGTGTTTTTCTGGATTTTTTTGTTGTTATTCTGTCTCTCGCTGTTCAAATAAACCTACCATTAAAATTATACACTGATCGTTTGTTTGTCAGTGGGCAAACGTACAAAATCTGCAGGGGATCAAATACTTTTTTCCCTCACTGTACATTGAAGAAAGGGCAATTCCTCCCCAGATTAAAGATCAGTTAGATCTGATAACAACTTTCACTCTTGATACATGGCACTCTGTTATTAGGCAGCTGAAGTTAGATAAGGGGCTTGGACTTTTAAAATGGATTGCTATGGATGGAGAATTTACACTAGGAAAGACAGACAAGCAATGTGCACAGTTATTCAGAAGGGTGAAATGAGAAATTTTCAAAACTTAAAGGATATGTTTGGCTTAAGAAATCAAGATCTGTTCAGTTATTTTTCAGGATTACTAAATAAAAGAAATAAAAAATAAATAACAAAATACACCCCATCATCAGGGTCCTTGTAAGATCTTATAGCGTTGAAGTCCCCAGAGCAATCTCAATCCTGTATTCTTGCTTGACTGAAACTAGACAATGTACAACATTATATGTAAAGGCGAAATGGGAAAAAGAGCTAGGTGAGAAGATCCCAGATAAGATGTGGTATGATATGTGGAAATGTCACCAGACCACCACACAATCACAGAGGTAGAGAGAGTATGCCTGAAAGAATCAGATCCGCTAATTCATTACACCCCTAATTACAAGTAGGAAACTGTGTAGTCAGCAGTCATGCTGGAGACAGTGTGGGGACATGGTGCCAAATCATACACATATCTTTTAGAGCTGCAAGAAATTACAGTCCTTTTGGGAAGATGTACATTCAGTTTTATGTGGGGTTTTGGGTTATGGAATCCCAGAATCGTATACTGTCTTATACCTGGAAAACATGGAAGGGTCTGTATCTATGGAAGATCAATATTTGGTCAAGATACTTCTTGAAGCTGGTAAAAAGACTATCACCAAGAACTGGCTTAAAGAGGATGTACCAAACTGTAAGCAATGGTTGTCTATTATTGAAGAGATCTAAGGGATGGAAAGGCTTACATAGCTTAAAAATGAAAGAAAGACTTTTTGAAAGAAACTAGGGAACGTGGCTACAATACAAAACCAATAAAGACATAAATAGTTGAGGAGACATACTTAGAATACTGAAGTTTTCCCCTTCCAGGCTCTGTTTACGTTTTTAGTTTTTTTAATAAAAATTTTTTTTTTTTTTTTTTACTCTATATGTAACTTCAATTGCAGATATTTAAACTGCATATGTTTAAGTTGTTATGCCTATATATGTGCTTTGGATAACTAATAAAGATAAAGTTTCAAAAAAGAAAAGGATGGGCCAAGGCTCAGAGGATGCTCTTTCGCTTTCGATCTGAGTTGTCAGGTCAGATCCTAACAACAAATAGATCTCCAGCACTGGGAACATACTGTTTACAGGGAACCAGATACAGCAGTGGTTTTGGAACAGGACCAACTAGCAGTTTCAACTGGCCAGCAGTGACAGTATTGCACATTGTTATTACCTAAAGTAAGAAAGATGCTTCAATTTAATTCCCTTGTGAGTAGATATCCAGCTGCAAAAGCAAACAGGGTACAATTGAAAACTCTATCAAGGCTGCCCTGAAGAAGAATCTCTTGTCTGACAAATAAATCATACTTTAAGTCTAATGCTCATAATTTATTGCATAATTGCATAATTTATGGTCTAACTATAAAACCAGTTTATTTTAGCAGTGGTCAAACTGTATTATCAGTTTGTTGCAGTGGTAGTTAAACTATAATACCAGTTTATGACAGTGGTGGTTATTTCTATTAAATGCTGTTCAGTTAATAGTCAGGACAAGCAGATAGGAAAAATGAGGGCAGAGAGAGCTTCTCGGACACACACTGAGCCCGAGGGAAGACCACTGTCTTCAAGCCAAAAGGTCACCCTTCAGAAAATGACCATGGACCATGGCTCATATGTTACAGAGTAACTTCAGGGTCATATGTCAATTCTGCAAAGAGATGGAGGAACTCTATTACACTCTGGGTCTCCTTCCTTCTCTCACTCATGTCAAAAGCAGTATTACATACATGCACAGTATTCGTTTTTTCACATCCTGATCAACCTGCCGCCCTTCTATCATCCAACTTGACGAGAACCTACCCCAGTTGCAATTCAGGAAGGGTGCAAGTGGCATGTTTTAAGTTATAAAAGACCTTGTAAGCAATGACTTGATGACTGGTGGTGCATGGTAAGCGGGCAAATATCTGGTGGTAGTAATCCACAACCACCATCTATTTCTTTCTTCAGCTTATACTGGTCTGTTGCTATTTTCTGGCATGGTCCCTGTGGTAATGGTGTTGTCATCAATGAAACTGAGTAGGTTTGTTTTCTCTGCAGAATTCACTTTTTCAAGTGATATCAATGTGGATACCTGACCACCACACAGACAGTTTGGCTTTCTCCCAACGCTTTGTCAGGCCTGGGTGACCATGGATGTTGATTCTAGCGATGGAATTTGTCTTTATACTTTCCTAGGTTGTTAATCATCCCAAGCATTTGGCAAAGCTCAGAAATATTGACAGGACTAGGCTATTCAGTATTGCCTTTGCTAACATCTGGCTTATTCCATCTGTGGAGATTATATTCCCAAAGTCCTAAATTTCTTCACAAAGTGATATTTCTCCTCAAGCCTGAATCCTGGATGTTCTGCAGCACTTTGCTCAGCCATAAGTCTTCCCAAAGACAAGCACATCATCGATGACAACAACAGTGGCTTCATATTCCCTCGGGATTATAGCCCATATTTCCCATATTTCCAGCGCTGATGTAATCCCAAAAGGCAAACTGGTTAAGTGCCCATCTTTGCCGCACTAATCCCATCTTGCATGCGACATTGCGGCTAAGTAAATTGTGTATTGACCTTTAACCACAACTATCCAAATTATGTCATTTTCCCTTTTCTCTGCACCTCTGCAAGGAACTTTCCCATACAGTCCAATTTTTCACCAGGACTTCTCGACTACTCAATCCGGTCTTGACCACAGGGTGGGTTTTGGGGTAAGCTTGAGTATGTTCATTTGATTTCAAACCGTAAAGGAGCACTGTTCACCATAGTTCAACATGCCATGTTTCATCATGTTTTAATTTCCCTAATACACATCCTAGGAAAAATGCTGCAGTTGCCTGCAGTAACTTCTTTGACATTCTGCGTCTTGCAAGAAATTTCAAAATATCTGATTTTGTTTCACTTCCTACATCGCTTATTTTTAGCTGGACAAATCCTGTGCTTTGGGTTACACTGTGAACATTTTCCATTTACACTGATTTTCATCTTACCAAAGTGCTTAAACTGGCTAGAGTTGCTCTGTTTGGCTTGTCTAAAAATGTTGGCTTATGTTTTACTTACATCAACCTCATTGCTTGCTCTTATGCCAACATTCTGGGTTTAAAAAAAACAATAAGCGCAGACAGACGAGTGACCTACATCGCATTCAGATCAAGCTGTAGTTTCTGCAATCCCAAACCCAATTCTATTGTGTATTCTTTACATGACCTTAACTCACAGTATTTGGCCAGAGATGTCTAACAAATGTGTAGATATGTCTAACAAATGCTAATTCAGTCTTCCCGGCCATTTGAACGCATTTGTGAAAATATGCTTGTATGTACCTTTGTGTGTTCATTATTATGTCCTTTTACTACATCAATGGTGTACTCATCCTCAATCAGTTATTAGTACATTAATAACAAAGAATACTTTGTTAGGGTACTTGTCAGGGCCTAAATTGAGTAGCTGTATATTTACTAATATACTAAATGTATAATTTAGAATAGCTGAGTACCGATGATGAATGGACATCACTTCATCATAACAAATACTGAACCATCATTCTCCAAAGAGCCAAAGAAAGGTTTATAATCTCATATCATATTTATAAGCCTCAGTTTGCATAATTGATACATGCAACCCCATAGAATTCACACTACCTGCATATTGCACCCACTCAACAATGTTGAGTTTGAGCTCCAGAAGCAGGTTACCTAAATATAACTTTTGACCTTGGAAGTGCACAGTTAGTGTCCTAAGCTGACTGTCAAGTAGCATTTTCTTCAAACAGCAAGGGTCTGAGGGTTGCTTTATGTCTCCTATTTAGACTGGGTACCGACTGACCATGTAGAGTATCACCTGCAGGGCGGCAGATATCAGATATCAGTGACAACAGACTAGCCAAGAATGTGAATCTTAAGAAACAAAAGGAAGGAGAAGAAAGTCTGTATATTTCATTTCACCCTCTGGTAGAAACGGTTGGAGGTAGTAAATTAAAACCATTACCACCAGCCCAACCTAAATCTATAAAATTAGTACAAATGTTGTGTGGATGGGCTCAACTCACACTATTGCTACATAGCAGTCACCCCGATGCTCATTACCTGCATCCATTCTTAAGATGAGACACAAAACTAATACAATTGGGTGAGATTTATGAGTCACACACGTGCGGCTGGTGACACTAAAGCAACAATAAAACAATTACCTGTATGGGAAGTATGGGAAGGCATAGTTATGGAGTGTACATTGTTAGCATTTCATGGAAGTTTCCTTGTTTCAAAGGCACCAGAAAGGAAATCTCGCCCTGGGAAACAGTCCTAGTTATTGGGTAGAATACCATTTGCTTCCCGTTGCCCCTGAATCACTGAGTACTGTAATGTAACCTGCAGTGTGGAATGGAAAGTCAAAGGTGACTAGGATTGGAGAAGCCAGTTTGTACTTAGTCACCTTCTCTGTGCATGGGAGTTATGATGCATTAGCAACATTGGCGATTCCAAATTCAAAAAAAAAAAATATAAATATTATATTACATTATATAATATATATACAAACCCAGGTGTGTGGTGGAACCATAGAGAAAGAGAAAAAAATTAATACGTGTTGTGTCGAAGGGTGTAAAAATCGACCAATTATGTGGGTTTAATTTGTGTGATTCCTCTTCCCTTCAAACAAGTCAAGCAAGGAACCAACAAAGTGTTTGCCCTGGAATAAAATTTTGTGATTGCGTTTGTGGGTTCCAAACCTTCACGTTAAAATCACCTATTCAATACACACCCGAGACTGAGCTTAGACACGACTGACCCAGAATCCCCATTGAAGTGTGATAATCGTCATGAGAATGTGTAGTAGGCAATCAGGTAAACCCTGCCATAGCAAGACTCAGCCTTCATTTTAATGAGGTCTCTTGAGTGTCAGTGGCTTTCTGGGTTCTATAAATCTGTGCTGTCAGATGGTGGAGCAGAAGGGAATAGATGCATCCTCACTTTTGAAATTCAAGGGACAGGGAGATGAGAATGTATTGCACCGCAAAGCCAGCTGTGTTTCCAAATAGCCAAAAGCAAACTATTTCAGACAAGAATAAATGCATTTAGCATCTCCATCAAAAAAAATGTTTTTTTTAAATGACTTATTTTTTAAAGTTTTTAATATACACATAAAACTTATGAGCATAGCCCTTATTTCTTATAGTGTGACAACTGATCTGACAGCCACGCAACACTCGTAGACAGCTGACCAAAAGAGTATTTGTATATCGTCTCTTCTCCATTTCCCCCTCAGGTAAGCCTTACCCCTCCCTCATTCTTTTCCAATAACCAGCCTAGGGAAACAGGAACTAATACTGGGAGCTACAAACAGACAAATCACATTCCTTACCGATGAGTATTAAGTGATTCTGCCCACAGGTGCACCAAGCCAAATTTCACAACCAGAATAGAAAAGACAAAAATATAGCCTAGGAATCCCCTTGGTCTCCTCACTGACCTCTCTGACTGGACCCCCGGCTGGGGGGGGGGGGGGGGGGGGGGGGGGGG
>JAOVYW010002332.1:0-15195 GCA_025775045.1 Hiodon tergisus
GATCTGTATGTGTGTGTGTGTGTGTGTGTGTGTGTGTGTGTGTGTGTGTGTGTGTGTGTGTGTATTTTGGGTGGATGTACTAGCCTTGTCAGGTTTCCACCGCTTAGCGGTTCAGACATGAACTTGGCCACCTCGGTTGTCTATTACTTTTTATTTTTCTGCTGTTGTATCTGATTTAACGGTTGTTTTGATTTATTTGCATAGTATTAAATTGTCACGTCTGACTGTTTAACGGGAAAAAGCATTTAAGTGACGGTAAAGATTTCATTCTTTTGCCTGCTTCATCAAAATGTCACCAAAATTCTTGGGTATTAGGCAATTTGTGAGTGCTGCTTTTTATAAGGAGGTTTGGCAGGACACATGCAATTGATTTAATCAGATGTCAGTCAATCTTCAAAATCTGTCTGAGATCCGAACAAAGTTAGGCAATGACTACAGCAAGCTGTCACGGGTTTTGAGCGAAATTCAAGGAGGATGTTGTAATGAATGACATCGTGAGCCTAGGAAAAATGTGGAGAAAATCTAAAGAAATTGAGGGGAAGAAAATCATCTATGAAAAGTTTTGACAGCCGTCCGGAACATTCCTCACTCTGGCTTTTCTTTTCAAAGAATTTTGCAAGATTTTCTGATGAACACAAGAACTATGCACTTTTGCTTTTATGTCAGTTGCCCTAGAACTAGGAATCCGACCACTCAGTCGTTTGAGAACAGCTGTTCCTTTTGGCAACTTTGGGGGGAAAAAAAAGCTTTAAAAGCTGATAGATATGCAAAAAACCTCTTGCTAAGTTTGAGTCGTGGCATGATTATGTATAACTGATATGCACTGCTCTGCACAAAATGTGCATTCTGGAAAGGCTTGATCATGTTGAAGAGAATGCAGAACCAAAAAGCGCTTTCTTTTCCTAAATAGTCCATTCTGGTCATGAACTTCAAAAACAAATAAACACCTCTTCACAAAATTGTCCTGATAATGCATATTCAAAAAAGTTCTATAATTTAGAAGGAAAAAAAAACGTTCCAGTTAGCGCAACTAAAACCAGGAATAAAACAATGTTTTGAATAGTATTCCTGGTAGACACACCATTGCTAACATAATACTTGCAATGATGTAGTTTTCCAGAGTGTTGCATTTCTAAAAATATATTTTATTTTTTATAACAAACATCAAAACTTTATTTTCAATGTATAATTTTTCAGGTTGACCCCAATCCAGTGTTGATAATGAATTGCTTAGAACATCACCAGGGCAGACTATCGTCAACAAGCGATTACCGTTTTCTAATGTACAAAGGCGAGATCTACAAATCGTGTATTTGATTGTAATGTCATATATAACATTACCATAAAGCTTTACATTATGATTCCATCAGTCCACCCAGCAATTATTTTTATTTTTTTAAATAAGCATTCCAGGAAAATTTTTACTTATGTCTGAAAAATAATACTACGAGCAATCGATATTCTATGCTTTTCAAAATGGTTAGATTTGCACCGTAAAACATAAAACCGATCAACCAAATTTAGACACTACAATTTAATTAGGGGGTTCATTTCATAAAGTCCTCTCAGAACCAACTCATGACATAGACAAGACATGAGCTGTTGGTTCATTGTTGTTCATGAGCTGTCCAAGCTATTCTTTTCTACATGTGCTTTGTATAAAACACAGTAAACCTCATCAAGTTGAGTAGCTTTCGTGTAATTTCTGAATCAAACCATTGATTTTTGAAATTTGCCTTTAAATCATTGATCCTGCTTTCAGGTCATGGTGTGACCCCTCCACACAGCAAGCACACTAAACATTCATTAGCATTTTGAAATCAGAAATCAATATAAACATCTGGCAATCCCCATCATAGCGCACTCTCACGCTGGTATTGAGTAGGAAATCAAAGTAGAATTATTCTTGTTGATATTGGGTGCTGTTCCTGGAAAGCAGAATGAAAAGCAGAAAACACAATCCGATATTCCCATAATAAATAACAGAAACGTGTTTCTTCTCAAGAAACATGTATTGAATCCCTATAACTTCATTTTAAGCATATTAAAATTGATTTTCTTATATATACACTTAAAAAGAACACCTCAGCCGTCACTTTATAAACAATTGACATCTTATAACATAAATCCAGCCCATTTTGTATTTTTTTCCTGAACATATTGCAAAAACTTAGTTTCCCAGAAATATTATTGTATTGATACCGTTTTGGAAAGGTTGGTTGGAAACCAAAAATGGGTTCTGGGAAAATAGCAGTTAGTTTGCACTTCTGAAATGATCATATTTTACCTACCTAATGTTTATTAGAATTTGTAAAATTCAGCCCACACATTTTTATTACCACTCGCTTCTAATATTTGAAACTACCACTACAAGGCAAAAACATGTCTATGGGTCGGACCAAATCAAACTCCTGTCACACTAGCGATAATTACATTTTCAATGAAATCACAATTTATCCATACTGTTATTAAACAGGAGCTGTAACTCGCCTTGTGAAACCAGCTTGACAGAAGCTGTGAACAAGTAAAAAAAATACTAACGCTTGCAAACATTAATAAGTAGTCATTGTAATTATTATTGGTGATAGTATATTTCTTGCTGGCATGTTTGGTTGTCTGTTTATGTGTATTTCACATGTTTTCTGGAGTGTTGTAGGGAATGGTATTTGGAACATAGGGCACTGCCAACATGGGGACATAGGCGTGAGCAAATAAAAAAACAAAAAAAACTTGTGTTCCTGAGGTTTTAGCCCACAACACAGTCATTCAATAGCATATTTCAGGTCCATACACAGTAAATTTCACATAAGAAGGAAGAAATCTGTGTATTCCATGTAACATTCACACACCTGTCCATTACCGAGTATCAAATTATTTCTTATGTTTATTTTAAATGAATAAATAAATGGGTTAAAATGATCACAGCGATGCTGTCCTACAGAAACATAAACGTTTCCGATTAACCAGGTATTTTATATTCCCAACAGGATTTTACAGGGCAGGGAGAGTGACTGAGAATACAGCAGCCTCTTCCAACAGCCCAGAAGGCCACAGCGCACTGATTCACCCCAACAATTATCCTGTGATTAGTTGGGCGATGAGATAAAAAAAAAAAAAGCATGTCGCAGATCACTTCCAGGGAGAGAGTGAATAGGAGAGCTATTGCTCTGGGCCATTCAGTGAAAAGAAGTGTTGAGTGTTTTGTTTTCTGTCCGTGCTTTTATTCTGGGTTTGTGTTTCTGTTCGCTATCTGATTCCTGTTTGATCTTCCAATGTTTCATTTATACTTTCACGGAGCTCCGTTTTGTGGGCTGATTTCTAAAAGAAACTTCCGTATGACCTCGTCCTTGCCTGACAGGGTTTGTTCCCTGGAACTGCGCCATTTGCTGTGCCTATAGGGAGTGCCACACCACAGTGATTAAGAACTTCTTTTGTGGTTAAACATACCCAATAAACATAGGTTTCATACCTTATGGTCATGACCATCGTCTAGTTTAATTTCAGAATAACGGGCAATTATTCTCAAAACTGCACCTGTTTATTTTTATTTAATTCTATTTTTTTCTCATTTGCAAAGGTTCACCACTATAAAACTGCAACCCCATGATTGCTTAACTGAATATTGATTTTTGCCCGTGCTGAAACTAGGATCACTATGTCCTGTCTTGTTTCTTTCGCCATTTATACTCTTGCATAGCAAGCACTAATTTGCAATGTTGTGGTTCCTATATTTCTATTGACTTTTGTCCTTCCTAAATAATGACTGATTGGGAAAGTAATTCAATGCTGCAGGTTCAACTTGCACCAGCAGTTGGAACCACAAATGAACCATTACCTCCCGATTGTTTGATAAGCTTATAAAATGGGACACATTAATTGTGGTGGGGGTGTACGTGCTAAAAGACAGAGATACAGGAGATAGAACACTTAAACTGTACAAGGCAGCACATTTCGTCTCAACATGCTATCTTTTCAATGATTAACTATATTGCACCAGTGCAACATTTTGACTACCGTCAACTGCAGAAAGATAGATCTACTTAGAAACCGTTTCCACCCCTGCCATACATTGTGCTGACAAAAAAAAAAAAAAAAAATTCTAAATTTGTTGATTAACAGGACAATGGTTTAAAAAAAAACTATATACACCGTGTTCCAAATGATTATTCAAATTATATTTTATACCGATTTTCCAAAATAGTCGATGCAAATAACAGTCAGTATAATTTAAGTCATCAACTGTTAGGGTATAAGTCGAATTTCATTGAACAAACCACCCAATGAAAACGGTATTTTTTTCAAAAATAAAACTCAAAATGCACTGTTCCAAATTATTATGCACAACAGAGCTGCAAAACATTTTATAGGTTTTAAAGAACTGAAAATGGTCATTTGTTGAACTTCCAGCATTAGGAGGTCATATTTACTGAAATCAAAAGCTATTTCAAATCAAACACATCTGAACAGGGCAAGTTGCATGTTAACATAGGACCCCTTCTTTTATATCACCTTCACAATTCTTGCATCCATTGAACAGAGTTTTTGCAGGATGTCAGTATAGCCTCCCAGAGCTGCTGTTTTGATGCAAACTGCCTCCCACCCTCAGATCTTTTGCTTGAGGATGTGCCAAAGGTTCTCAATGACACAGAGGTATTCTTTGCAGCATGAGATGGTGCATTGTCATGCATGAAGATGATTTTGCTTGTACCATGGAAGGAAGTGGTCAGTCAGAAACTAAATACTTTGCCCAGGTCATTTTCACACCTTGGGGACCCTAAAGGGGCCTACCAGCTTTCTCCCCATGATTCCACCCCAAAACATGACTCAATCCAGGGTTGCACGGCACTCATCAGTAAACATGGTTTGAAAATTAGTCTTCATGTATTTCTGGGCCCACTGCAACCGTTTCTGCATGTGAGCATTGGTTAGGGGTGGCCGAATAGTAGGTTTATGCACAACTGCAAGCCTCTGGAGGATCCTACAGCAGCTTCAAATACCTGTTTGCTGCTTTGTAATGACAGTTTAGCAGCTGCTCTCTTAATCCGATGAATTTGTCTGGCAGTAACCTTCCTCATTATGCCTTTATCTGCACGAACCCGTATGTGCTCTGAATCAGCCGCAAATCTCTTTACAGTACAATGATCACGCTTAAGTTTTCATGAAATATCGAATGTTTTCAAACCTTGCCCAAGGCATTGCACTATTTTTTGCCGCCGCCACCGCTTTTCTGCAGCAGAGAGATCCTTTTTCTTTCCCATATTGCTTGAAACCTGCTTGAAGCCTGCTTAATAATGTGGAACATCCTTCTTAAGTAGTTTTCTTTTAATTGGGGTCACCTGGCAAACTAATTATCACAGGTGTCTGAGATTGATCTCAGTGATCCAAAGAGTCCGGAGACACAATATCATCCTTGAGTTTGATTGAAAAACTAAATATTTAATGTTTATGCCACTGAATTCCAATTTTCAAAATAAATTGGAACGTGGTGTAAATGAAACATTTTAATGCAGCCCTCAAATTAAGAAGAATTTCACTTTTGCAGAAAGCAGAGCACAGAGCACAGAGCACAGAGCACAGAGCACAGAGCACAGAGCACAGAGCACAGAGCACAGAGCTGTTAGAAGCAGCTCAAGGCATTCCTGAAATAAAGAAGATCAGACACTCTCGTAGTCTTGGTCTGCGTACTAACATAACTGTGGCATGCAGCGGGCAGCCACGCCCTCCCCAGCAGGACACTGGGCAGCAATGCGAGAGGGAGGGCTAATTACTAATTGCCTGTTAATTGGACCTCGTTGTGCACTTGAGTGCGGTTCCAGTGATGGTAATCGCAATCAGGAGTCAATAAGCCCAGGCCCTTAAAAAGAGCCAGCAAAGCTTAAGGAAAGACAGAGGAAGTTTGAGGAAAGAGAGGTTTCTATTGTAGTGTTTATGGTGATGGTTGGTACATGAATGCTCTAGGACCCAACATGCCCTCGTGTGGTGCAATAACATTATACTATACAGTATTTCCCTATTGCATATTTGCCTTGGTCACTAGTACTAATACTGTTGTGAATAACGCTTTATTAAGAGGCCCTATCAGAACATTCTTACCTTGGAATTAAGACCAGAAATAACTCCACTTTTAAGTCTTTGGCGCTATAGCAAATTAAATGAAAGCTGGTGGAAAATTTGGTTGACCAACAACAAAGAAAACAAAGCCTGTATTTAAGGATATTCCTTAGCGTAGAGGTGTCTATCCAAGGAATTCTAACTAAAGATGTGCAAATTGTTAAATGGAGGAAGCTTGCAAAAAAATATTGATCCACTTCTGTTCTGTGCTGAGATTTCTCATGACATATTGGCAGTCCCTGTCTTGGTTGTAACCCCTTTACAGAAACTCGCTTGAAAGCAGACTTAAACTACTGGGTTTTATAGAAGTTACTAAAAAGGCTCTAAAATGTTGATTCATCCCCAGGATATAATATTCATTAGTTTAATTGTCTGAGAACTGACATATAGAGGAGTATATTTTATTATTAAAATACAGTCAAAAGCAAACGTTTCTCTTCAAACCGCTTGAACAAGCAGTCCATCAACAAGTCCCTGCCTCAGCAATCTTTACTTGATAACTTACTTCCTTCCTTTTCTTTCATTGGTTCCGCTTGACCTCTTCATCTGCCTGAAGCCTATATTTCATTATTATTCCTGTGAGTCTTTTTCCATTTAATACACAATAGAAGACACCTGTGTTGTGGTTGTTGTTGCTGTTGTTTTTAAATATTACTCTTGTTATGTGGAAAGTATAATAAAAATATGTAGCTTATGAAAATAGTTAGTTTCAAGGAGAACCTATGTATCAAATATATATTTGGGTTTGATGGCATCAATTTACTGTGTATGATTATTTACATCCTTATGTCCTTTATGATCTTTATGTTGATTTGTGTATTTGTTTGTTTGCTTTTGGGTCGGGTGGATTGTGTGGTACTCAATTTATTGGTGTATAACACTGGCGGGCTAACACGAGTTTGGACTGTCAGTATTATATATTGGTTGGTTGGGTTATACACTCAGTGACCAGTTTGTTAGGTACCCCAATCTTTTCATGAAAATTGATTGATATTATTATCTTGAAATGCATTTTGAGTTATCTCTAAATGACAGTTCGGCTTGCCGTATACATGCCTTTCACAAGCAATATATTTGTAAGAATGACTATTTGCCTTTAAAATAATGAATAAAGTGCCATTACACCAATTAGTTTACTCATTAACCAACAGAGGGATGCAGAACAGCACATCATAGCAATCTGCATTGTACATCACGTTGTTGTTGTTAGGGTTCATTGTTGTTTGTGCACCTGTATTATGCAGTCTGAGCCAGTTCAAATTTGAAGTTAGGTATACAATATTGTCTTCAGTATCTGTCTTTGATTTATATTGTCCCTGTAGGTGAACTGTCTTGTTTTTCTGAGCAGGTTTTTCTGTTAGGCAAGAAGAGTCCAATATTTTGTTCGCTGACTCACTATATCAAGAAGGGCTGACATAAAAAGGAAACATAAATTAGTAAGACCCAGAATTGGAGTTTCTCTGACGTGAAAGCATTGTGAAATGCTGACTAGTTTTCTCTTATCTCAGTTGAGTGATTAGAGAATTTCTGTGAATTTTTGTGTTTTTTGCAGTTGAGACTAATTATTTTACCATAGAAATTTTATTTAGTGTCTCAGAAGCTAAATTTGCAGCTAGTAATGATGGATAGAAAAAAATGATACAGTCGCAGTAGGAAAAGTTAATTTATTCATTTTGTTTTGAATTATTATGGGTAAGAAACTTGCACATCATTGCAGAAACAGATGTGTATATGAATTAGGACAGCAAGTTGCGTCTCAGGGTATATTGAATTATGCAAAAACCATCAAAAATGGGAACAAATGAATACTTTATCTAGTTTTGAGTCCTGAGAGTAATACCCATTGTCAGGACTGCATGTAGGTAAATAAACAAATAATCCATCTCTGTTCACTCCGTTTTTTTAGAATAAGTTGATCTAGTCATGGACAAAAGTCTATATTTTTGGTTCCATTCCATTCAGTTATGACACTTCTTCATTATTATGGTTCACATCTTCAAAACGCAACTGTGTACTTTTGGCAAAGCTCTTTACCAGCGTACTCATTTAGGTGTATATTTTCAATATTATGCGGCTATCTTTGTGAATATATAATCAATGATGTACCCTGAATGATTATTGAGTGTATTGGTAATTGCATCATCTCTCACTAAACTAAGTCATCACATAAGTCCATCCAAGCTAAAACAATGCTGTGCCACAGAATTTGTCTTCTAATGCGTAATTATGTTCCTTGGACAGAATTCTCTTCCTCAAGCAAAATTCCACGAAATAAGTCTAAGTTTTTGAACAATGGACAGATAAACTATGTTTTAAAACACTTATTTTACATTATGACCGAATATTGTTTGGATCATAATAACGAGCCACAGAGGAAGGGCTGGTTTGTACATAGATAGATAGGTACATTTTGTATAATTATTTTCTTTTTCTTTTCTTTTTTCAATGTAACGTTGAAAAAATATGAGGTATGAAAAATGTAAAACCTTGGTCGATCTTGGTAGATTGAATACATTTTTAAAATTGCTTTTGATGTGGAACAGAATCTGGACTAGTAGTATTTCAGCTTGACTAGAAATGTATGTGTGTGTGTGTGTGTTGCCCAGCGATGGCCGGGCTTCCCGTCCTGGGTGTATCCCGGCCTTGCGTCTCCCGCGACCCTCGCCAGTATAAGCATTTTCGAAGATGGATGGATGTATAGCAGAAATTAAATGTCAGCCCACTAGCCCATAGGCCATTGCCAAAAATCCAAAAATCCCTGTGTATCAAAGATCACTGTTAAATCAATTCTATTTTAATTTCCGAGTTTTTTCTTTAAAGTTTTTTCTTTTCATATCATTTTAATTTGTCATGAAAAATATGTTATCTTTGTCATTCAAATTAGTAAAGATAAAGTGTTGTATGCTCATTTGAGACATGGGAATTGTGGAAAAGTTTAATGCAGCCATTTTTGTTTTATTCATTTCATCACACAAAACACAATTTTTTCTGATCATAAGCTTTGCCACAGAAAACATCCTTTTAAATCTCAGAATTAAAATAAAAATTCTGCAGATTTTCGGGGGGACTAATCAAAGGGCCGTGGATTTATCTAAATGCTTGAAGACGAATAATGTATGCATGATGTACAGAAGTTATGGGTTTATTGACCCCACCAAATTAAATATAATATTATTGGCCCCATTAATCAATAAAATAGACACAGAACAAAACCACAGTGGAGATGGATTGGCCCTTTTTGATGTAATCACCCACTACCCACAACTTACAGTCAGTAGAGCTCCCTAAATGTTAATTGATGCTACACTCAAACAATCTTGTTGCCAGTAAATAAATGTGTGGTGGGCTTTTTTTTTTTTTACAGTATCTTTGATATTGTCAGGCTTTCCTGTTCAGTCCCCTTACCGCTTCATTATTGTTGAAATGTAGTGTAAATGGGGAAAAAAGCGATTTGCTGGGAAGGTAATTATGTGTATTCTGAAGTGCTGATCACTAAGGTGACCAATTATCTTCCTGATTAGCAAGATATTTTATTTTCAGTGTCTTTTGAAAATATAGCCTGACGGCTGTAAAAGATTATTCAAAGTACTTGTTCAGCAAAAAAATGGTGTGCCCTTTAAAAGTGCCTTACCAGTGAAATTGAAGGGACACTTCTCTTAAAATAAAATTTTGCTCTCTAGGCTACAGACATACCAGTATTGCTAGCCTTTGTTTAGCCCTGAGGCACAATCATCTGCCCCACCTCTCCATATTGACTAGATCCTACATAAAATTGGGTTGTTTTTTTATTTCTTTTTTTTTTGGGACTGCTTTCCAAAACACTTCAACAGCTGTTTCAGGTTTTTTTAAACCCGGGGGAATGAGTGATGAGCCTGTATATTTCATTCTGTAGCATAATGTCGTTAAAGTCTGTGAGCTCAGCGCCTGTCTTGTTTGAGTCTTTTGCAAATTTGGCGTTAATCTTAATTTGTGTCATTTTTTCAGTTTTTTTAAATTATTTTTTTTCAGTTCTATATTGATATTGCTTTCCCACAGCAGAATGATTCTGAGTGTTTTTAATGACGGCATCACTCGATCCTAATGTTTTCCACTGATTGTTCTATTATGTCGGATGTTTGCTTTTTGTTTTTTGAGATATCCTTGGAAAAACGTATTGCTCTTTCTGGCAAAAAAGTTTCCGATCATTCAAGTGAAAAAAAAGTGAAGAAATGTGAGTTTTTTCATAGACTTGGATCTGTAAAGGATACAATCCTTGAGTGACGTGGGGGGTATTTATAAATCAATATTAATCCTTAGTAGTGTATTATTGTCTGCAGTTGTAGTTTAGCAAAAGGAATCCTTAGGTGATTATCTCTAAATTTAATAAAAATATAGAATTTCTAAAACATTTGTCATCTCTGTTGGTATCCCATAAATTCCTGTCAATGAGCTTACTATTAGTAAGGTTAAAAAAAAAAAATGTTTAATAACATCCTACAATGCATCTACCATGCTCAAGAGTCCTTGATGTAACGGAATGTCTCTAGCCGGGACTTATTTGCTCTGTGGGGTGACCATATTTTCGTTTCAATACAAGACAATTACCACCTGTATCGTCACAGTGGAAATATTTCATTTAGACGGCATTGCAGTAACTGTGAACATTTTCAGCACACAAACTTGCAACATCTTCTTCAAGTGCTTGCCGTTAAATACAGAACCCTCATCAAATTGTAAACAACCTTATATATACTTCGCAATTATTTTCAGTTGTGAAAATGTTTTAATTATGTTTGGGTGTGAAGAAAAAGTGTTTCTCCTACTACATTTGATTCATGTGGGAGATAGCAACAACATAAACATATTTAGCATGTGTGTGGTATTGGGGAAAATATACCCTACTTCAGCTCATAACGTTGTCAGGCTGCTGTAGCCAGCTCTGCAATTGACTCACCAACACTGTCTGGGCAAACAGAATACAACCTGCGATGCCAGGTGGTAATAAGCTGCTGCAAGCAGGATGCGCTTAGATAAGGTCTTTATAATGGGCCAAGACAGGTGCTCTGTTTGAAGAATAATTAGCTCAATATTCTGAAGGCACCATATGTGCTAAAAACTCAAGACAGTAAAATGAGCATATTGGCAATTCACCTGCCTTGGACATGCTTACAACTTTGTTGTACTTTGCATGAAACAGGAAACGGTAGCATATTGATATTTAATAGAATACTCAGGGCAAATAATAGACATGTCTATATGAGCTGTCACCCTCAGAACATGAACTTGCCATCCAGGCTTTGCCATCCAGGATTGCCATCCATGACAAACATATTATTGCTATGCAGCTCATTAGACATCGTAACTATATAGCCAGCCTAGGTACTACATGGAAACTGCAGGAATAATTTAAACTGGAAAAGGACAGCAACATGGTCTGTCAGGAAGGAGAGAGCTCCATGGAGTTGTCAGAACAGTGAGGGTACCAAATGGGTTAGTTTTACTCACTGAAGCGCTAATGGGCTCAGACAGACACAGATCAGTGGTTCAGCTTCCTTAGCTCGGTGCTAAGCGAGCACTGATAGATTTCAAGAATAAAGTAAAACCTGACTCAAAATTCCACCGTGAATGCTTCACGGTTTACTCCTGGAACTCTGTTCAAACTTATTAATTCTATATTTCAGGTGTAATAACTACAGTGACCGCTATAAATATTCACAATATACATTTAAAAAAAAAAACTTCTGGCATTAATAGCATTCTAAAGTAAAGAAATTTTATTCCAGAAAATGCATGGTTCACAATCGCATATTAGGTATTTTGTAGACCCTGTACTACACTAATAAGATGCTTCCTGTAGTTTTATGAGGTTCTGGAGTTCTTCACAGGAATCCAAGACTGCTCCTAAATTGTTGCAGTTTTCGCAAATCATTTTGTTTTGAACAGCTCTTTTGAGTTTGAACCAAAACTTTTCCACTAGGCTGAGTTCATTGAGACTGAAAGGTCAGTTGAGAACATTTGTTTTCTATTCAGTTCCTCTATAGTTCCATTAGCTTCCACTGAGCTTCCAAAATGTTTATGTCAATAATCAAAAATAAGAATGCTGACTTTTATTCTTTCTCTTTGAAGCAAAAAAACTTTTCCAAAAAATTGTATGCAGGGGAAAGGGTGGTACGTTGTAAAAGAAAAACAGATCAGATATGTATGCAAATAAATACCTCTGTGAATACACATATCAAAAACATTGACACAAAACAATACATTGATAAAATTTGGAATACTATGATTGCGTGTATATTGTTTAATCACCGTTATGTCTTGTATTTATTGCACCCTGAAAATAAACACACTGTTAATTCATTCTTTTACAAACATTTTTTGCTTTTGCTAATGTTCAGGTTAAATTTCAATTTAAAAAATGAACAATTTTAGAGAAGAGTTATTTAATAAAATTTTGTTCATCAGGCCACCGGCTTTTTATTAGATCCTGTCAGGAGTTCATAATGGAAAATTCAATCGATTTAAGTTACCCTGTTTATCTTGCTTCCTCTTATCCTGCTGATACATTATTTATTTGACTTGGAAGGAATTGGAGGGGTCTATTAAAAAGAGATTTTAAAGAGCAGAGATCTCACTAAAAATTACACAAGGTAATGTAAATTAACAATAGTGAAGAACATACAGCTGTAACTGTTCCTTTGAAATGCTTCGGTAATCAACTAGACTTCCCCCGACAACAAATCGTAAACTGAAGGCTGAAAGGCCAGGGTCACTTACTATGATCTTGGGGCAAACCATGCTGTGAGCTGTCAATTGCACAATTACAGAAGCCTGAGCCTTTTAGAAATGCATTTATATCTCTTCAGTGCAGTGCCCACCATGCTATGATAAGCTATTCTCCATTGCTGTGTGGATCATCTTTTTATAGAGGTTTGTGGGGAAAAAATAGGGACACCAAATTGCATTGCATTTTACAATCAGAGGAGAATAGTATTGGATATTGAAACATACGTTCTGTGAAGATGACATTTCCTGTTCCCTTGCATCTTTTTATTTGAACCACCCGGCTCTACATTTGTTCTGAATAGAGTTAGGTGTCCAGATAAACATTTGTTTTTGAATTTCACAATATTCTTAAAACAGTATCCTTATTTTGCCATTTGGCACATAATGTATGGACCAACATATCAGAAAAGCCAAGTTCACGCCATCATCAAATTCATGAAAACTTGGAAATAACGTGAAACAAAGAGAGTTAAACTGATTAAAGAGAGTTGAGAACCGTGGCTATGCTACATTCTGAAGCATTTTTCATATTATTTGGATGAGCGAAACAATGGCATGCTGCTAATCCATAGGGTTTTTTTTTTTTGTTGGTGAAAAATTACTGGAAAAGTAATTCTGAATTTATTCCAGTATGAGATTTTATGTTTAAGTTTTATTAGTATAGTGTGCGTGCATACCTGTTACCACATGTCATTGCTAGGTATGTGTGTACATTCTGATGCTAATGTTACCAATGTGCCAGTGAGAGAGAAAATATAGAAGGAAATGATATTATGTACTAGTTTCTCTACATACGCCACCCTATAAAATGAAATCTATTGAATAGTTTTTAGATTTTTTTAAATAACTGAGTGTCAGTTTAAATCAAAATCAAGGCCACTCGCACAAAGATAAACTTCTAAAGCGGCGAGGACTGGTGTTCGTCATCGTGAAATATTCACATATTCTAAGATGAATGTCTGCAGGACTCTGGGACTCGGTGGCTGGTCCTGTGTTCAAAGGAAAGGAGAGAAGCCCGGGAGAATCATGCAGCGTGGCAAGCATTGTCTCAGAAAAAAATGGAGACACAACTGGGGGAGAAACACCTTGATTTAAAATTCTGCAACAGATCCAGCTTGGGCAGATGCAGACAGGATTGTGAGCAGAAAGGAATCAAGTCCATGTCAGGGACTCCACTTCTCAAAACCAATTTTAGGTCACATGTTCTATTAAGGGCATGAGGTAAAGTGTGGCACATAGAAAAACAAGAGACACTGTCACAATGTAAATAAATGACATTGCTTGTATATATTTACTTTTGTAGGTGTCTCTCAAGTTGATACCTGAGGATGAAAGATTGTGATGATTCCTTTTATTTATATTTATTGTACTGTGGGGAAATTCTCTTTCTGGCATTTCAGGTATGGATGTAATATAATACATTGCCACAAAGGGGACTTCGTATAATGGGAAACCTTTAACAATAGTAGTAGTCTTACAACCAACATTACATATTGATTAAATAACATTTAATAAATACAACAATTTATTATAAAAAAGTATTATATTGCAAAATATTAGTAACTACATGAATAAACATTAGTCACCAGTCTGTTAACAGTTACTAGATAATTAAGTTAGTTAATAGTTAACAATTAATAGACTGTCATTTATTATTAAGCATTGGTTACCAGTTAATTATCAATTAATGTACCATTTGTTACTCATATACCTTATTTACTGCCATGTTTGTTGACCGTTAATACTGTTTGCTACTTGATGTATTATAAATCAGTGAATGAATGGACCTACTTTGATGTGAACATTTCATTAGGACATCCTCCGTTGTGTTACTACTCTGTTTGCAATATTCTGGGTTTTTGAATATTCACACTTTTCATTACTACTGTGGTAATCAGCATTTGTCCGAATAAATAATAATAAATAATAAATGAATTATACCTAGGAGTGCCAGGAGGGCATTACACCAATTAAAATCAGTTTACTTTGACGAGGCTTCATGTTAGTTATAACAAACTGCTGGCAGCCTGATATTTAATTCTTTTCAAAACTGTTGTGAAGCAATATTATTGCTTTACAGTTTCTAAATGACACCTTTTCACTGGATTAACCCCAGAGGTACACTTTGAAACAGTACTCTTCAAATCAAAACCTTTTCTGTGACAAAGTGACATTGTGACTATATTTTCTAGTCTTTCCTTTGGTTTCTTCAAGTCTGCTGCATGTAAGTTCCACAGCTTTTTCCAGAAGGCAGCCATCTTCTTAATAATTCTGCAACCTAAACCTAAGCACAAACCAATAATCTGTAACTGGATATATATA
>JAOVYW010002334.1:0-41492 GCA_025775045.1 Hiodon tergisus
TATATATATCTATACACAAATGTGGAGTTTAGACTGAAGATAAAACAATATAATTATTTGCTCAATTATTATTTATATATATATATATAATTATTTGCATAGAAACAGTGATTTAGGCCAGCACTATTCAAGATCCACATTAACAGGTTTAATACAACAATTTAACAATACAATACAATACAAACCCTAGTCTCACACAAGAAAAGCTAAATCAATTGATCTGGTTCAGGGTCTGCAGTAGAGCTTTGCTCTGCTAGGTAAATAATGTCAGACCTGGGCCCTGGCAGTAAACGTTAAGAAAACAATTATTATTTTATTTTTCAAAAAAACTATACATACTCCCGCCCCATTAAGCCTGGCAGACATGACATTCTGTGCCTTTTGCTGAGCGTTAACAGGTGAAGGCAATGGGTTAATCCGCCACAGTATAATAGGCTGCTAGATTCTTTAGTCAGGGCCTTAACCTGAGGGGAAAGTATATAGGGTGTTTGGAGAGTGTTTGAAGTAGAGGAGTGTTAGAGTGTTGGAGTGTAGTAGTGTTAGGGTCATAGAGTGTTAGGAACTATTATTTAGTGTTTTTGTATAAGCACCTGGTTTTGCATTGACCACGCTGGTGTGGGAGGAAACACCTTAAATGTTTTTTCTATGATTGGGGCTAGCCACTAGGGAGATTTTATTTATTTTTATTTGGGGGTGCTACATGGATGATTGCATAAAAAATTCTGTAAAAGACTGAACTAACCTATCTTTGTTTAGAAAATTTGGTTAAAAAAAACCAAAAAGATATACATGAAGTTTCAACATGAAAGAGAATGTGCATAGGCCATTAAAAAAAAAATTAAAAAAATTAAACTAGTAAAACATGTTTAAAAAAAATAAACCAGTAATTCAACTAATTGTACTATATTGAAGTGAAATATGGGAGTTCCTCATTGAAGAAAAATAATAGCAAAATTATAGAAACACTCTCCACAAGGAACAAAGGAAAAAGCATAACTATGCATGTAGGTCAGAATTAGGCTAATAGCCATTCATAATCGGAATACAAAAAGGGCAATTACATTCTGGATACATTTTACTCATAAAAATACAAAGTTGAGAAATGCATTTCCCAGTCCTGGTCTAGGGGATTCGCTGTACTCTGTTGTTTTCCCCAGACTAATTAAATCGGGTTGTTAACTGAAAACTGGCCTCAGTATTATTATTATTATTGAAATATTTACCTGGTTATAAAAGACAAGCTCAAAAAATCCATCTTATAGGGCTCAAAATAATTTTTAATCAGCGTATGTTATGTATTATTATTGATGTTTGTCATTTTTTTCCCGCAAATTTTTGTGTGTATTTTTTTTAGTATGTGTGTGCACGTGTGTATTTTTCTGTGTGTGAAACTCAACTGAGAAGAAGATAACCAAAAAACACTATATCCCACAATCCCAACACACAAGACAGTATTTATTGTGCTGCTACACAGGTGTCGCCCACAGCCCCCCCACCGTTAAAAAGGACTTAGTGCCGGATCTTACCTGCCAACTTTTTTCCCTATCGTTGCTGGGAAGAATGTAACCGGGTAAGAGAGGCTGCCCTGGGGTGGGACATGCACAAAGGTGTCTCCAGAAAGGTCAGGGCCCTCCACACACACCTGTAGCAGTAGTGGATTTGCCCTGGGGTTGGAGATGGGAATCTCCACGGCAACTGTACTCTGGGAACGCACCAGTATGAACATGGTGAACCCTCTGTAGAAGATTATCAATCAGCAACATACAACACTACCTGGGGTTAGTCAGACTTACGTGGACAGCACACTGGACCAGTATGACTTTCACGGGCTGGGCAGGAAAACAAATCAACTCAAAGGAGAACCAAACCTCATAAGGTCGGAACATCTGACCTACAGAGAGGAAAGACACACTTAGGATTTCAGGTGAGAGTAGTAAAGTGCCTTTTGTGCTGTGTACATATGCATATTAATGAAGTCTGGAATCCTGTGTTCAACGTTCTCTTACCAAGTCCTTCAGATGTAAACATATCACCAAGAGACTGCTCCTTCTCCTTAGCTACAAACGACATCACCCCTGAAAGAGACAAAAACAGATAGTGAAATCACCCAAGAAAGACTATTAAAAAAGTAAATGAAATAACCTTAAAGCAATTAAGGCACAAGCTTTTCACACTATATTAGACCAAATGCAGATTTAAGCTATGTTCCATTGCAATCTGCAGGACTCAGTTGCGTTACATCCCAATTGTGTTTAGTTGGTTATGTCCTAACTGTATTAAATACAGTTTATGTCCTAGCTGTACTCAGTAGAGCAATTTGCTAGCCATACTCAATTGTGCTAGGTGCTAGATGGACTGTATTGTATGCTAGCAGTTTTCAGTTGTGCTGTGTGCTAGCAGTACTCAATTTTCCTACATGTTAGATGTCTCATCAGCCAAATTTGAGCCACATTTAACAGGGATGATAGAGACCATTGAACACAGGCACGCGTTTGTCCAAACTACAGCTGAAATCAGACAGAAACCCAGCTTGCGTCACACACTGAAATAATAGGCATTTATTAGTAAATTCCCAGTTGATCAAGCCTGTCAGATAGACTGGGACAAAAAATTGTCTCAGATATTAGTAAAGGCACCTATTGCTAACTATGTATTAGGCCTAATTATTTTTTCAAGGCTGATTTAATGTAATATCAACATAAACAAATGTATTTTCTTATTAGCAGTAGTGTTGCAATGTAATCAGAAAAAAAATATTATCTTATTGAACAAGGCTAAAGATAAACTCAGTTTATTTATTGTATGAGGCACTTATACACTTTGCCTCATACAAAAATATAAAGGACTGAATCTGAATGACAGATTTTCTTTCAAACAAGGCAACAAGGTTGGCCTACACACCAACCTATAAAACCTACACATTTATAAACCAGCTTCGAACCTAACAGCAGCAATATTGTCAGCACCTGACTCTGCTTTGGGGCTAGCTTCTGCCCTAACAGCAGAAATAATATCAACGGCTCTAAACGTCCTTGATATTTGCACATTTTACAGAATTATTCAGTAGACATATTTTTCTTTCTTAATTTTTAGGCTCCCCATTTTCCTTTTTTGGCCTTTTTGTTCATGATTGATTTTAAAAAAAAAAGGGTTGTACGATTAATTGTCAAAATTGCTAGACTTGCGATGCGACGTAGAGTGATTTTCCCATGTGATCACATTAGCCCATTTGGGCTGGTCCAAAAAAGAAATGAGCCAGTGAGGAAGAAAAAGACAAAATAATGCCAACTGAGGCCGTAAAAAGGACACATTAGAGGTAATATAATATTTTAATAATAAAACTTTGTTTTGTTCATATAAAGTATGTTTCCTGACAGACCGGCCAACCAGCCATTTTGGCTGCACTAAGGTAACTCAGTCGCTGGCTAGTCTTCTTCACAGACTTCTTTCTCACAAAGTCCTGTTGGTTTAGATTTTTCACTGAAACCAACTTCTGGACAAGAGACCTGGCACTCATTCTTACTCTTTCCATTGTGAATGGTAGACTGAAGTGCATTTTTAGCCCTGTTTTTATCCTATAGTCTACTAAAAAAAGTCTACTTCTGAGCGATTTCAAGTCCCATTACAAGGGCTAGGCCTGGCTTCTCAAGGGCATGAGAGGACTCTCTTCTGGTGTCAAAAAGAGATTAAAAAGGAACAACACTAAGCTAAGTTAAGCAAAATAGGAAGGAAGTCTCTTGTGTGCTGAGGAATTTATCCACTAACTTATCCTGAAGAGTGGCTGGATGGTATTACATCCACACCTCACTCACCTTTATATTGATCATGCCCAGGTCTGCTGATAAGGGCAGACAATGAAGCATCAAGGCACACAACAACTCAGGTAACACCATCCCTACTGTGAAGCATGGTGGTGGCAGCATCATGATATGGGGATGGTTTTTATCAACAGAGACTGGGAAGCTGGTCAGGGTACAGGACAAAACGGATGGAGCTGAATCCAGGCAAATCCTTGAGGAAAACCTACTGGGGAACTTAAAACTGTCCATTTCAGTATTTAAATAGATTTTTCATGATTTGTTCCTTCACAAAAAATATCTTCAAAATGTTTAGGTAGATTGTGCAGATCAATGAAAAATGCATAAAGATTTCAGGTTTTAACGCAACAAACTGTGAAAATGACCAGCAGAGGGGAGAAATAATTACCAAAGGCAGTGTAGCTTGGTATATGATATCTAACGATATTACACAACATTATACTTCAGACAGGGACAATGAGGACATTTTCATGTGCCAGGGTAAAAGAACCAATGTGAAAGCAGCAGTGCGTGGCTGGGGTAGGGCTCTGACAGACATCAGCGATCTACAACCTCAAGGTGACCCCTTACTTGCCTTCATATCTCACTTATCTATTTACACTATGCCATTATGATAAATGAATAGTTTTTTAGATGGAAGTTTTGTCATGCAATCACAGCTTTGCAGGGAGTATATTTCTTAACATATATATTTACACACAGACAAAGGACTCACCTGTGTAAGTCCCTCGTTTCCAAGGAGACACACTGATAGTGTAGGGGACAGTTTGACCTGGTTTAATGTCCAGACTGGGAGGTCCACTCACAATTGACAAATCTGAAACCACCTACATCACACACACACACACACACACACACACACACACACACAAACAGAACTCTCAGACCAATATTGCACGCACATACATATTTAATAGTATAGTCTTTTTAAATAAATATTTTAAATGGAACAAAATTTCAATGTACCATTTGTTATTCAGTAATATGAGATACTTGGTCAGGGTATTTATTTTAAAATAATGAATCTTAGTGAACTTAATTTCATATTTTTGACACTGATCAAGTCAAAATACATTTCTACCAATCAGTCTAAATTTATAACAAATATTAAACACAAAATAATTGGTTGAAAAAGTATTCATCCCCTCACCTAAATCATCACTGTGCAACAAACTGGTTTTAGATTTAGCCCAGTTAATTAAATGGAGATAACCTGTGCACAGCCAAATTGATTTGATTAAAGTGATTTAAATACACCTGTCTCTGGAAGGTCCACTTACTGGTGAGTCAGTATCTTGGGAAAAACAACACCTGATGACAAAAGAACACTCCAAGCAGATCCGCAAAAAGGTTATTCATAAACATAAATCAGGGGGTGGAAACAAGAAAATTTTCAAGTCCCTGAATATCCCTCGGAGTAAGGAAATCTTGACTAGAGTTGCCAAAAGCCTTTTTGGCCATCAAACCAGATGCTATGTTTGGCGCAAACACTGCAGATAACCAAAAATACACCATCCCCACAGTGAAGCATGGTAGCCGTAGCATCATGCTGTCGGGATGCTACTCTGCATCGTGCCCTGGAAGGCTTGTAAAGGTAGAAGATAAAATGAATGCTGCAAAATACAGGGAAATCCTGGAGGAAAACCTGATGCAGTCTGCAAGAGAACTGAGACTTGGGAGAAGATTTGTTTTCCAGCAAGACAACAATCCCAGGCATACAGCCAAAGCTACACACAAATGGTTTCGAAACAACAATGTTAATGTCCTGGAATGGCTGAGTCAGAGTCCAGACCTCATCTGTAGATGGACGTGAAAAAGGCTGTGCTCCCACGATCCCCACACAACCTGACAGAGCTTGAGCAGTTTTGCAAAGAAGAATGGGGAAACATTGTGTCCTGATGTGTTAAGCTGATAAAGACCTATCCACACAGGCTCAATGCTGCAATTGCTTCCAAAGGTAAATCTACTAAAGACTTGAGGCAAGTGAATACTTATGCAATCAATTATTTTGGGTTTATTATTTGTTAGAAATTTAGACTAATTGTTAGAAATGTATTTTGACTTTTATATGATATTTTGATCATCTTTTTCTGTTGATCAGTGTCAAAAAATATTCAAATATAAAAATATCCAAGGGTGAACGCTTATTATAGGCACTGTAAATGGCTAAAGTTTAAAACTCTGAACATTATCTCTAGATAAAGAGAACTAAAGAGAAATATTTACACAATTGCTAACATATTTTGTGTCTATGGAAGTTGTATAACTTGAATTGTGACTGCGTTTGGAGCTGGTCTACCTTGCAGGTAACAGATCTTTCGCTGTAGTTGGGGACCTGCAGTACTTTCTGCATGACCCCATGAACAGGGCAGTGGATGACAATGTTGTCTTCCACCAAGGGGCGTTGTCCTACCCCTCGTAGGGCCATGTTGTGTTCTGTCCCATCTGTGTCATTGAGCAGGGAGAAACAACCCTGCCACACAGAGTAGCAGGAGTTACAAAAAACATAGAGTCCTCTACAAGTAACTGTCTCATGACTATCAGTCGACAGACACTTGTTAGATAAGGAAGACATGATAAGATGTAGAAACATTGGATGCTGAGGGAATTTCTCTGTAAGTTTCTGTAATCTCTAAAGATACAATTGGCTCTCTAGTGTACCTGGTGAAAACTCTTACACTTGTTTATCCTTAGTCAAACCTGTTACCTGGGACTTCTATTAAATATAATTAAAGTGCATAATGGCAGGGATGGAAAAAAATTCTGGCACTGGCTGACAGGCTAGTAGGTTGATTTTTCAGATATTCCGTTCCATGCCAAAAGCTACATTTTGAAATGAATTAAATCAAATAGTAGTAAATTTGTACAATGTGTTTACCGGACCTATTGATTCAGGCCAATGATTTCCAGAATGGGTTTTTTTTTTATGAAAAAAATATTACTTAAGATTTCCCTGCTTGTGCTTTGCTGGTTTGAGCCATTTACTTTCCACCAGTTCCTACCTAATTTTTAAGCCTACCTAATTTCTAATTTGATGTGATGGGGGGAAAGTAAATCTGTTTGTTTTTATTTTTTATTAATGAGCCAGATGCCCTTATCCCCTTGGTTGAAGGTAAATTGTAGAATAAACGTTAATGTAGTTGTAGGAATCAGTTAATGCACCAGAACCTTTTTTATTTAAATGCACTTCCAAAATGTATGCCTTCATTGCTGGCCTTACTAATGATAAATTAAATACTTTTTGTGCTCAATAATTATACTTAGGTTAGTTCGCAAAATTTTAGACATGTTAAGAATATATGTATAAAATTACACAATCTAAAATGTTAAGCACATGGCAGAGACATTGCCATGGAGTCAACATTGGGGGGGACCAAATCTGCCAAATAGCACATTTATATTTTATTTATATTTTTAATATCAATATATTGGGGGGGGGGGGGGCATTTTGAGCACATTTTAATATGGAGGGGATATGTCCACCCCAATATATATTATAATTACAGCCCTGGCACATGGAATGGAACAAGTGAGGGAATAAATAAACTTATGTTTAATTATGTTTTATTATTATGTTAAGTATGTCATGCGTTTGGTGCTTAAAATTTGGTAATTATAATGATTTAGAGAAACTACTATGTTGTATTATCTGTTAGAGGAACTTAGTTTGAATGGAAGAGTGACAAAGTTCGACAAAGGTTCTATGGTGTATGTGCTGATCATGCAATCAATGTCTTGCTTTAAGAAACAAATGGGGTTATTGTTCTAAGAGTCCTCTGAATGTTTGTTTGTTAGATACTGTAGAAACAGTAGGAAGTTGCCATATGAGAAAATAACAGAATAAGGTTACCCTGCAGAAACATGCACTAATCAAGGGACTTAAGGGAAATGCGTAGTCATGCGGGGTGTAACACATGTGGGTTCTATAAAATATTATAATTGTCTATGCAACGACAGAACTCCTACAGTTGTTCTTAAGGGACAGACAAACGTTTTTCAATAAATACCAATTCTGTCAGAGAAGTCTCATCTGGTGAAACGTTGCATGATTGTTAGTACGATTCTTTTTTTAGAAAGTACCACAAGTTAAACAAGTTATTCTAAAGAGTTTTTAAAAAGAGCCAGCAGAGCTGCAGCTGTTGCATTTACAATTATTTCCATCTATTTATCCCCCTGGGCTGAGGGGGAGGGGGATAAGGAGAGAAGAACAAAGAAGAAGCATGCCCTCCGCATGAGACCGGACTTTGTGGGACCCCTTGCGGTCGATTTGCTTTCATTTCTGGACATATCGCTATTCAAGGAGCATTCCTTGCATTGTTATCCCATTGTTATCCCCTAGGGACAAAATCACCAGAGTGCTCCCTTGAACGCAGCCTGAGATGGGATTTGTTGTGAAAATTTGCAAATGCAAAGTTCCACCAGATGAGATCAAGAGAAGCGTCTTTCCTCTTAGGAACAGCCAAAGGAGTTCTGTCAATCATAATTGTATAACATCAACATGTGTTCCACTCCGCATGACTATGAATTCCCTTAAGCCTCTTGATTGATTACACATACCTACCTTCTCAATTCCCATTTGATACTTTAAACATGGGGTTAGCTGTCACTGTTTGATTTTACATACAGTTTGCCACAGTCTAAGAACAGGACACAAGATGCTTGTATAGAGTTCACAAGATCAGGGTTTTCTTACCCATGGCAACCTAGATAGAAGCAGTAACTAAATTTATTCAGGCCATTGTTTATATTCTGTTGATAAGAGATGTCTGAGTGGTAATGGGTGACCCAAAAGGGCAGCCCTGTTCTGAACTTACTGGGCCATATATCAGAAGGAGGGTGGCCAAAAAATACACACCATCCAAACCAAAGGCAGACATGCATGGCTAAGAGCAGGGTGGGCCAAAGAACCTTGTTGAACTTTGCCACCGTTCCATTCATAATGAGGTAGAATGTTTAACAGAGAATAAAACACAATAATTCCAAAAATCACACTAACTCATAACATACATTCAAGATTAAATAATAAAACATGACTAAACATAACATAATAAAACATAGCAAAACATCTTCCCCTCAAATGGAAACGAACCCTGGAGGCACTCCTGTACAAAGTCTGCCCAACCAATCCTGCTGAAACCAAGCGCTGGGCAGAGCCTGTCAGGATCGGTGGGAAGAAGGAGCAGTGCATGCAGAAGAAGGGTCCTCTATGCAATGCGTGTTCCCACCTGAGGCATTGCTATCAAGAGAGTCTGAAGTAAGGATGCCAGAGTGCCTACTTTTGCTGTTCAACTACCCGACTATCCTTTATAAATACATTCAATTACTCCCCTTCTAAAATGCATCACTTTTGAAATTACATCACAGAAATTACAGATATTGCAGTGGGTTTTTTTTATGAAAAAAATATTACTTAAGATTTCCCTGCTTGTGCTTTGCTGGTTTGAGCCATTTACTTTCCACCAGTTCCTACCTAATTTTTAAGCCTAATTTTTACCCGACTATCCTTTATAAATACATTCAATTACTCCCCTTCTAAAATGCATCACTTTGATATTGTTCAATTTGATATAGTATCATATGTTTTCAATTCTCTTTCAGACATATTGTTTTTTTCTTGTGTTTCTATATTGTAAGGACTGGTGGTAAATATCTGAACCCAATTTGTGTTATGTCCTTGTAACCTCTGACCTATTTAAAAATAAGACATACATACACTATATATTAATTCTTTTGATTAGTTGTATTAAGTGGAATAAAGTGGTGCTGGTTAGGCGGACACTATTCACAATTATGGGGCCAGTGTATAGGAGACTATAGTTTTTAGCGTATTGCGCTATATAGCTTGTGTGTGTTCGGTTGTGAATATTAGGCTGTCATTCATCCTGGCAACTAGGTGGCGGTCTCACGTCAGGTCGATGGGTTAAGGAGTTTAACTGTTTTAATAACCGGTGATTAGGAAATAGAGGGAACTTTCGTCACCGTTTGTCTAAGATCCACATTCATCACCTTAGAAGTAAACATCTGTAAATTGAATTGGTGGAAGTTTACCACAATTATTCTATGATAAATCGAAACATAACATAATGACTTTTGGATTACTATGTTGTGAGTCAGGAACACTTTCCCTTACCACCTGGGAAGTGACTAATAGAAACTTGAAATGTTTAAAGACTGTTTAAAACTAATATTGAGAGACAAACATAAAATATCAATAAATTAAGCATATTTGATAGCTCTAAAATAAGTTCTTGTGCAAAAAATGTTTTTTTGTTTAGTTTGGTTCGTCAACTAATATATAGCTGATTATTGCTCAATAAAACACAATATCATAACACCTGGATAGTTACAACTGAAAATCTGGCACAGCAACTGTAAGATCAGGTATACTGTGAATTTTATTAATATTAATTACATCATTAATAATTATAGCTATACAATCTATAATTGAGATGGAGAGGACGAGACGAATAAAGACAAATTTGACAGAATAATTTGGTGTTACCGTGACAATACACTCTGTGGTTGGCTTAAAGGTCAGGGGGTAGCAGACTCTTTCCCCTGCCAGGACACACAACTCAGACGGCCCATAGAAGCCTGGCCCTGCCAGTACAGCGCGCAGCCTCCAGTCCTGAGGGCTCTCGTTGTTCTGGGGAAAAGAAACCAGTCAAACCAACAGTCATATCTGGTTAAAACAATTATCACACCAAAAACCAACGGTCATGCAGCAAGACGTACAACACTCCAGTAATCCCAACATAATCACAGTAAAACCCACTGACAAAACACTAATGTGGTGTTTGTGTTGTCCTTTCCCATTTGAGGGCAGGATCTCTGGGTAAAGACGGGCTTGTAGGAGCAGAGCCTATGAGATTCAGATGGGGTTTGTGTTTAATTTTCCCATTCAAGGTCAGATTCTGCAGGATCTGTTGCTATGAAGCTGGAGCTATATGTCTCCTGGCACCAGATCCCAAGAATCTTAACAGATCGACTTGGCCCTTTAATTATACACACAAAGACATATTCAAATTATTACACATGCAAGGTTATATTTAAGCAATAATAAAAATAATAAATAATAAACTAGTTGATAGAATTATATGTTTCATACTATAGATTTGTTCCTGTGTTCAATCTGTTTCATTACCCTACAGCCTGTCACTTACCAGTGGGATGTCCTGGGTTAGGGATGAATGAGCAGGTATTGCAAACTCAAGGTGTGCAGGAATACCCTCACCATGCACCACCACCTCCAGAAAGTGAACCCGCACGTCTCGCCAAGAACTTAGGACCACCTGGCACAGGTATCGACCCACAGCCTTGGGCTCAAACCTGAGCGGAATCAACACCACCTGGTCTGGATGAGAATAAAATACACAAACACCTGTATGACTGCATGTGTTTCAAGATTGTACCCGGTGTGTGTGTATGTGTAGCGATACATACACACCTGTCTAACGGTGTGTGTTGAGACTGTACCTGTGTGTGCATGCGCGGAGGTGTCTCTTACCTGTGGAGGCCTCAGTGCCCTGGTCTAGTGGAATTCTGCAATTTGAGGACAAGGGAAGTGAAACTGTCTCTGGGAGAAAAAAGTTCTCTGGCATGGATAGCTCTACACTATACTCCACCAGCTGGGTCTGAGTAGGAACCGGCAGAGCCTAGGAGAGACAGAGGAAGGGTGAGGGAGGAGGGAAGAGAGAGATTCAAATTAAGTTCCCAGGTTCCACTGCAATTGAAAGTGCGGCTCACAGGAAGAGGCAAAGGAAGTCATAGAATATAGAATTTTCTCTAGACTTTTATTTTGTTTCTAAGATTTTCTAAGATAATATTCCAGTATTCACATTAACTACAAAAACTATTTTATACAATTTTATAAAGTACACTGTAAAAAAATAGAACTGTTCAAGACTTTAATGCTGCTCTCATTGTAACCAGTGTATTCTCTTAATGAACAGTGTTTATATTATAAATCCCTCCTATGTTCCCTAAATAAGAATTTTGCTAAGAATTCATGCTGGTGAATTCTTTCTTATTGATCTGAGGAATGTATAGTATACACAGAATGTCTCTGCATAAAATATCAATTACTTCAGGTTATTGTTATTGGTTTATATTTGAAATTTGGAATCTCCAATTATTTTTCTTCCCCAAATTTGGAATTCGCAATGGTGCTGATGCACTTCAGTTCATATGGCTCAGTCTGCACTCATGCAAGCATATTCACCAACTTCATCGGGAGTCATTTACATTTCATTCTTATTGACATTCCATTGATACTTTGGTAATATATAGCTATATTGCACTATTTATTTTTATTAAAACATAATCAACTTTCTAACCTACAGATTTTTCTGTGTTTCAGTGTTGTCTTTCTCAGTATCTCGTTCCACTTTTTTTAAGTATAAAGCTGTCTTAATTTGGCCCCATAAAATATTGAAATTAAAACACTATGTTTTATATACACATTTTACATTTTTAAAATTAATTTCAGTTGCATGTTCCTTCTAGTGTGTATATAATATTGATAAAATAGGAGCAAAAATTTATTATCTTGTGAGTGGGCCACAGAAGCTATACCTACAACCTTTGACTAGTGGCCATAAAAAGTACATGTAGACTACTGGTAGAGTGGAGACAAATGTATGTAACTTGCCACCACAAGCTATGAGCCAAGCGGTTAGGGAGGACAATATAAAACTAAGGGCAACCTTTGGAAGATCTCAAGAAAAATCCCTGTAAAAACTTAAAGATTAAATAATAAGATCATAGCATGACACTGATTAAATTGTAAGGAAATAGATTCCTTAATTATTTACCTTGCAGTATCGATTATTATTTTCTAAAAGGACAACTTAGATTGCAAAGTATTTCAGTGTAAACATGAGCATCGCTCAAGATACACTACATGGCCAAAAGTGCAGTTGACCGGCAGCTCTAGCAGGGCAGAAATTTGACTAAATGTTTGAAAGGTAACATCCTATTACAGTGCCATGTTGAAAGTCACTGAGCTCTTCAGTACAGGTCATTCTACTTCCAATGTTTGTCTATGTGTAAACAACTTTATACATCTGCCAGCAACTGATGTGGCTGAAATAGCTTAATTCACAAATTTGAAGGGGTGTCCAGATACGTTTGGCCATGGAGTTAACAGTAAGCATTACGTGTCAGCATGCTTATAATAACTTTGTGAAACATCCAACTGTCGGTTGCATTATAAAATAAAAGTACATTTTTTATTTACTGAAATGTGAAGGCATTTAGTTGCCTATGTACTTAGACACATACAAGAAGGGCAAGAAACGTCTTTCTAGCAGGCAAGGTTAAGTGGTTGTACTGAAGTGACTGCCACCACATGGCACAGAGACGGTATTCTGGTGTAAAGAGGGAGGTAATCTGCATTAGAAAAATATAGCAGAAAAAAACACCCAAAATGAAGAGCAACAGGCAGCCAGCTATGAAACTAGATAATATGCTAGATGCCCAAACAGCTCATCAGCTTTTGCCTACGCTAAAGTGGAAGCAGCCAAATTACAATTCTACTTTACTGAAAAAGAAATGCAAAGACCTGAAAGACTACAGACACCGTGCCAAGCATGGTGGGGAGGAAGATGGCAGCATTCCTCCTAATGGTGTGACCTCTCAATGCACTTCATTGAGGCTCATACAGGCTGTTTACAATCAAAGACTCAAACTCTCCTTGCTCACTCAAGAGAGTAGAGACAGCAGGGAGAAGAGCTAACGGCACAACTAATACCAAGCTTAATCCATAGACAGCCAGACATATCTACCTCTACCAAAAATAATGTTACCAGATCCTTGATTATAGGTCTGAAATCCCCACATTGTTAGCTTCACTCCATCACACCCACCTGAAATATGTTGAAATATGTGGCTCATGATATTTCCGACCTGGAACCCCACACGCCTATTCTGCTCCTTCTAGGCAGAGGCGTCACAAGGGTTTACAAGGTACAAAAACAGTTAAACACTCCTCATGACTCTGCACACGTCCAGAAGCTTGACCTAGGATGGGTTATAAGGAACAATGTCTCTCAACAAAGTGGCTCCCTCCCCTGAAGACAAGGCTTTCCTGAAAATCATGGATCAATGATTCAATAAAGAATCCAATCAAAGCTAACAGCTAGGTAATTAAACCCCCATTCAGAAAACAGAGGCATCACCTTCTCACCAACAGAACTCATTAATCGTCATTCTGCACTCAAACACAAGCCTGAAATGAAAAGCCTGTCATTCATTGGTAAAATATATTATTCATGCAGAGGTCACACCTACTATCGCTGCTTGGTGATTTTGACTGCTGTTAACAATATTCCCTATGCAAAGAGGGTTGTTACAGATGGTGGAGAATGTGAGCATGAGCGCCCCCTTTTGACAAGGAGGACAAATCACAAATATTTTTTCAAAAGATGGTGAATTGGGTATTTTTGCGGATAACAACGGCATGGGAAGAAAAGATAAAATAAAAGGATTAGACAACAGGCACAGGTAGAACATGAATGTTATGCTGCCATTGCTGCTCACTGGCTAGGAAAAGCTGACTTGGAATGATTTGATGCCTCACTCTGAAGAGGAGATTCCAGATTTTCTTACTTATGCTAGGGCTGCTGCACTAACTGGGTGCCATCAACCAAAGCAGATCTGAGAATAAAGAAATGATGCAGAAAGCAATTCCCCAGTGAGGCAAGTGAGACAAGAAAAGGACTAGAGCTGATCCTGAAATTCTAAAGCGAATATCCTAATTCGGTGAGACAAAGGCTTCCAAAGACAATCTGACACCAGTCTTGAGACAAGGTCTACTAAAGACAGTTAGACACAATGTTTCGTATAGAATCAGATTTTAATGTCAGCTGACAAGAGTCTCCCCTCCTTAGAAGTGAGAGCGAGAGCCCCGGTTCACACCATACTTAAACACATACAGAACACGTCTTTATTCAGGAGAAGTACAGCACATTCTTTGCATTAACCTTCCACAGCCCCCACTCCCAGGGGAGAGAGGTCAGCTCAACCTCTACCCCAGATAGGGCTCGAATCGTCAGACAGGCAGGAGTCGAAATTAAATAAATCTAAACTCAGTTCCCATTGCTCGCTCATGGTCAGACAGCTAGTCTACAATTTAATGAGGCCTTGACAGAGGCATCGAAATTCTTCTAGCAGAATTATTAAAAATCTAGCAGAATATTGGTAACTTAATCTGTATATTATTGTATATTGTATTATTAGAGATAGAAACCAATCATAATACCTTCCATAACAGAGCACAGACCATTGGACACAGGAGCAGCTGAAGAGAAAAGAGGTGCAAGAGCTGGACAGAGAAGGCACACATAGATGGTGGCTCATCTGAATGCAAAGGAGCAGCAGTTCCAGGCGTATTCTGAGGACATAGTTCTCTCCCACATCCTATAGTCTGACAGGAAGTAGCAGGAACCAGTCAATGTGCTTGTCGAGGACAACCTGAGAAAGGTTGCCCACAGCCTGGAGAGGAAGCCTAAAGAGGTTGACCAGACGCTGGCTTATAAGAAGTCCATTTCACATTGGCATGCAGTGGAAGCCAAAGCAGAGGTCAAGGAAAAGGGAACCAGGGCTCTAGTAGCTGTAGGATGAGAGGAAGCAGCGCACAGTAACGGTAAGTGGAAATTGCTAGCCCATGAGGACACAGCCCACAAGAGCCAGGAGGAAAGACTTGCAGTAGAACCTGGAAGAGGCAGGGCTTGTCCAGGATGAGACCCTTGCCAAGGTAAAGGAAAATGAGAGGAAGCACCGGACCAGGGAATCTGATGCCACGATGCTACAGGAAGTGCCGGAGAGGATAAGCGCCAGTCTGGAGAATGCACATGAGCCAGTTGTACCAGCAAGAGGAAGATAAGAGAAGTTTTTGACAAAGTGCCAAAGTGGCCAGTGAAGACCAGCAGAAGAGAGTGGAGGAAGATAAAAGTGGTAGCTACAACAAGAGAAAGAAAACTTAAGTAGTGAGTTATCCCAGCAACAAAGGGATGAAGAAATGCTTGCTCTTTACCATGAAATCAAGGAGTCTCATAAAACTTGGCTCCAAATGGCTCCACACACCTCTGAGCTGTTCCCTGAGTTTGTAGAAGGGGAAAAACAGATGGATTCCAATGCCAATGATAGGGTTGTCACGATGCTAGAATTTTGAACTTTGATATGAGACCAGTTCAGTTGCACGATCCTTGATACCCCTTCAATAACACCCCAAAAAATCTGAAAAAATCTCCTTTAATGTAGGTAAACAATAGTTACTTCAGGTAAGTGCTCTGTACATTGGAGATGTGCAGGAGAAAAAAAAACTATATTTGTGCTTAAAAGTGTGATTTCAGGGGTTTCAGGTAAATACCATATGTGAAATAAACCAGCACAAACTGGGGGTTCAGACAACATAAAAATCCATTGTTTTGTTTGATACCCACATAATTTAGTAAAGAAACAAATGAATGAATGGCATAATTGAAAAAATCTCTATAAAGTCTAAAAAAAATGTACAATACAAATACACAAATACACACAAAAACACTGCACACATTAGCACTAAATTAGCTTGCTTGATTTCTGTATGTAACATCTGTTATACTGAGGACATGGATTTTTTACTGATATAAGTGATACATTCGTTTCATGATCTACGCTAACCTGTCTGAATTATTTGAAGAAGTCAGGGTGCCTGTCTGCCGAAAGCTTTGCTAAATTTGAGATGTTGCCTCCTTTTGTCTGTACCGTCTTAAAGTACCATTTGCAAATCTTAACCATTTACTCTAGAATCTTGGCTGCCATGTTGTTGTTTTTTCCACCTAGCGAGTGTGGTGTTCCTGCATGGTCATGAAGGAAAGCTTTTTTTTTTTATTACATGAAGGATGCAAACACGCAATTTTCATCATACAAGTACATTATTATACAAGTATGACTACCCTATTCAAAACTGTTTTTGAAATGTGGTATTGTGGTAGTATCGAAGTATCAGTATTTTTAACAACCCTGGCAATTGAGGGAGAAAGTAGGGGGACCAGTGCAGACCTGACCATAAAGCAGGAGGCGCACAACAATAATGATAAGGCTGCCGTCCTTTTCTCACTGAACAATCTACACAGCTCCTGGTCCAGGCACTGGTGACGTCACCCCTGGACTACTGCAGACTACTGCCTGCAGCTTCCTCAACTAGACTTCTCCTGCCGATTCAAAAGCTGCTGCTCGGGTGGTCTTCAACCAAAGGAAGTTCACCCATGCTACCCCCCCTCCTCATCAAACTCCACTGGCTCCTGTTGCTGCTCAGATCCACCACAAGATCCTCACCCTCAGTCACCAAGCTTCCACTGGATCAGCTCCTGGCTACCTCTGCACGCTAATCTTGGTGTACATCCACATCAGACCATTGCGATCCTCTATAGCCGGGCACCTAGTGGTCCCTTCCTTATGGAAGCCAACTTTTTTCGTCATTTGCACCGAAATAGTGGAACACCCAACTTGAGAAAATCAGATGATCACACGTCTACACTGTCTTCAAGAGGAAACTGAAAACTTACCACTACCTACAATACCTCACACCACAGTCTTGACATGTGAAATTGTAAGTGTACATCGTGAGTGTACAGGTGTGCCTCAATATGTGTTTCTACAGTGTTGTGCAGTTGTTTCTACAGGTACTAATTTACAGAGGTGCCTGTACAGGTATGTATGCACAGGTGTGTCTATGCTGGTCAATATTACCTGAGAGGCGGTCAGCGCTGAGGCAGCCACCTTTGCTCTCACAGTGCTACTGTTCAGCGTCCCAGCCGTCCTGCGTCGCTTCAGCTCCAGCGGCGACATGTACTGCTTCCCCACAGTAGCCAGGGCATTTTCCCATGCTTCATTCACCAGTGGCACACACAGTGTCTCCTGCAGGCTTCCCCCAACACTGCACTTGAAGCAAAGTGCGGGCTTCGGGCTGCTGGAACCTGCTGCTACACATGGGAGGAACAGTGAAAGGTTGTCGCAGAGAGACACTGCAGAACAAGATGAAAACCACAGATTTCAACAAAGTAGAATTTCAGGAGTGAGCGCATGTTCTGCACTGTGGACAACTCGATGAAATCACTCAGGAACAGACAGTAGGTGCATTCGTAGGCTACAAGCTTTAACAATTAGGCAGTGGAAGAGAATGCAAGTATAAAACCTGCCTGTTGACAAACTAGCTAGCTCTCCAACACGAGAGGCCCAACCGGCAAAACTCTATGCTATTTGTTTCATTGTCTTTCCGCAGAGAATATCTTTCAGTATCAGCCCTTCCGCAGCTTCCCTCACCAGAGGAGCACATGCACATCAGTATAACCTGGCCCCTGCCCTCCATCTGTCAGGCAGCGCAGAAACTCGCTTGGTCCCCCTGCAGGTCTGAATCTTATCCAGTTCCCCCAGAGGGGGGAACGGTTCTGTCAGAGTAATATATAAGCCTATATTGCCCTATACATATATTTAAATATGTTATAAAAGCTCAACTCCCATTCTATTTTTCCTTCTAATCACTGTTCTAGGGAAAACTCCCTTTACGAAATATGAACCATCACTAATGGGTGAGTATACCCAAGCTGTTATAAGGAGAGCCGTAGGGCTCTACGAATGCCAAGCTGTAGAACTCATCTTCATGCGCATGTGCAAGCATTTGCACTTAACAGTCAATTGGCAGTGGAGGGAATGGCTTCAGAAACCAAAACGTTCAACTGATAGAATCTGGCAAACAGCTTTGCAGATATCAGCAACCGATTCACCCTGGAACATCCCAAGAATTGGCTTGTCCCCTCATGGAATAGTAAGCTTCGATACACCACTTTCACCATCTCAGTGAGTCACTGGGATAGTCTCTTAGACAGAGCTTGGCCCTGCAAATGAGACCCGAGCAGACAAACAGCTGTTCTGGTGTAAGCTCTCAGTTCTCTCCAGGTAATAAGTTAACACACTCATTAGACATAGCGTGTGGAGGAGACACCCTTTGTCAGTTATGGTGGGAGACAGAAAGCTTCCAGTTCTAATGACTGTGTCCCCGATCTGGGAGCGACTGGAGACAGGGACACTGGGGGAGGATGTATGCCTTTTTTTAGGCATATTCAACAGAAAAATAAACCAAACAAAACCACCCCTTTTAGGGAAACACAAAATCTACAAATTCTCCTCTGCGCAATAAAACAACGGTAACTTCATGTTACTTGTGTCTCATATCTTAAGCCCTTAGGAGAGATGGATCATCTGGAATGATGGATCATCATTTCGTTTAGAAAGATTTAGATTTTAATGTTACAATGCTGACTGTTTCAAAACGTTTTTCTGTGTGCAAATTCCATTAATGTCTGCATTGTTTTGATTCTTTTATAAACCGTTTTGTTTTAAAGCTCATACATCCTGTTAGCTTTTGCATTTTTTTAAAGAACATAGTTTACGCAAACTTTGATCTGCACGTGTGGAGGCAATCATTTTAGTACACAGTCACGTTATAAAAAGGTACAAAACTGGGTAGTGATAAATGCTAAATAAATAAAAAAAATGTATCTTTTATTTTTTTATCAGAATTTGTCATTAACAGCGTTATTGTGTTTTTGCCATCATTTTAATTGATGAAATTAACATTGCTTAAAACTGACTGCATGCAGTAAAAAAAACGTACCAGTAATGGCACTGCTGGGGTGTATCCTGTTAGGGCTTGGCTCTGCCATCAGTGGGGAAGGCAGGGGAAAGTCTGCTGTGGCTTCTACCATGTACACCAGTTCCCCAACCTGGTCAACACACGTGTTACATGAAATACACATTAACACATATTACATGTCTGAAAACGCACACCCTCACACACAGCTCACAAAGACATACCCACACAAACATGTCTAAAAACAAACCCACACAGACACTGTAAGTCACCTGGCGGTTAACCAAGAGGATGAAGCAGTATTTCTTGCCCAGCTGAAAAGGCAGGAAGTGAATGTCCAGGTAATCCATCCCACCTGACTTCAGGCAAACATTCCTCTCAGGACTGAAGAACTCAGTAATACTTCCCATTTCTCCTAGGGGAGAACAACCTCACAGTAACCACATCAAATGTTGTATATCATTCAAATCAATCAATCAACTGTAATTTGTTGTAACTTTTCACAAAATGCTGAAAATTTTGCATCTTTCACAGGGTATCAAAAAAACAGAAAACCCAGAGGCAATCGGTAAACTTATTACCAGACCCAAGAGACAGGCGAGTGAACTTCTGGCAATGTACATAACAGTAGACTCATATAGTATAAAATTGCTCAGCAAGTTCAGCACTTTATGGAAGGTTGGAGGGATAGCCATCAGTGCATCATGGGTATATCTGTCTTCTCTGTGTGAATGTGTCTGTGTGCGTGTGTGCGTATGTGTGTGTGTATCTGTGCATTTTTACTCACTAGTGTCAGAATGTAGCCCTTTCTCAGATTCTCCATTCTCCACACTCCCGTTCATCAGACTAGAACAGAGAAGAGACAAGGCAGCAACATGAGTGAGGCTGACACAGAATATGTTGCTTTTTTTTGCAGGTGCATTTGTCCTGGTAATGACTGTTCACTTTACCCATTTCCATAGCCACGTTTTTACAGACACAGGAGGTTAAATGTCACTTTCAAGGGCAGAAAAGCAGAGGGTGGACAGTGGCAATTCACAAGCACTTTGGGGTTTAAAGTATACTTTGAGTAGATAAGATTGTTGTTTGTGTTTGGAGACTGCTTGAACAGAGGCACAAGAAATGTTTGACTTAGAGTGTGTAAGAAGTGGAGATGCTGAAAGCATAATCAAAATATAGTGTGATTGTGCATTATTTATACCTGCAGAAAGATTCCCCATGATTGCACTGTCTGATGACCTAAACATTACGCTACCTTGTGTCTTTATTCAGTCATTTTGAGTCATTGGTTGGATTTAAATGACCTCACCTGGTTATCGAGATATTATTGCTTATTCAAAGGTCACTCCAGACACATAATAGAGTTCCTCATCCCATACCTAAAGGGCAGAAACCTGCAGGACAGCCTCAGATTCAATCTTAAGCCCAGGATGAACTAATCTTGGGCCAGCCTTCATCCAATGTTGTGTATTTGGAATTCACGAAACCCCCTGCCAAGACTAAGTGTCATAGTTTATTACTATATTCTGATTCTGTACCATAGGAACAAGGGAAGGAAGGGTTTGGTGGTGCTTCATTAAACCACTTTCATTTTTGCGGCTGTTTGCACCTGCATTAAAGGAAGGTTTTCTTTTAAATTCCAGATCGAATAGTTTCTAAGAGTGGTTGGTATTTACATGGTCGTTTAAAGTTCTCAGCTTTTAATAATTGTATAATTACAAGACACAGGTGGGTGAAACCCTTGGAGAGAGAAAATTAACATCTTCCCAAGAGGTGTAAGAGGTACAGCCTTAGGCAATGGTGTAATCAGCCAGAATATAAAAAGCTGGTCTGACAAACTTTCCACCATCATTTGTAACGGTAAACTGACAGAGGCTAAAGTCTTAAACTGTCTGTCTTCTTTCGGAGTGAAGAAGCAGCTGTGAAAGCATTTTTATTTAGTCTTACAGTGCACTTTATAAATACCTCAACATTAAAAACATCATAAAACAACATAAAAACATTATAAAAACATCCAGAGGCTTTTTTGCCTGAGTAAGTTTTTGTTTCATAGAATTAAGTCACTTGAATATGTAGTGGTTTGACTGGAAGTGATTTAAGAGGAGCAGGATAACGATAACAATTTTGAGCACCGACACACGGCTCCATAATGAAGGGAACTAGTTTGTGAAACAGCTCTGAATGAAGCCACCTAAAGATTCTCATTCAGTATCCTTTGACTGCTTGAAAAAGGAGAGAAAGTGTGATTGAAGTGAAAGAGCACCAAACACTTCTTGCTTTAATGAAAGCTTGATGAAAATAAACTCAACTCTCAGCCTTAGACATTTTTCATTACCTCACCATTGTTCTCATCTGCTTATAAAACGTTTCTCCAGCATCAATATTAACCCTGTAGTAAACCTTATCATTCAGAACGACTATTCATAATTTATTTTATCACATAGTTTCTTAACAGACACTCTTATCCAGAGCGAGCTGAACCACTGAGTATTTGCTGAAGTAACCACTCTTTGGATAGGAACTAGCAACCTCCTGTTTACGAATCTCCAACCATTACCACTACTACACATATTTTAATCGTCTAAATATTGACCCTTTTTTCCTGATGTAGATTATTTCAGGCACTAACTGCTACAAAAGTGAATTCTACAAACAGCAAAGGGAGGTTAGTAGATCCATGGAAAATCTCATTCTCTGGTTATGTCTCTCATGTGATTCCCCTGTTTGTCTGAATTGCGCATAAAATAGTCAACCAGTTTATCCTCTTCTCGGGGGCTGTTAGCATGGACATGCTTAAATGCGATCACAAATCAGAGAGATTAAATACATTTATGGACATATTCATCTTTATCACTTGGGTGAGATTTGGACTCAATTAAATATTTTTGTAATCAATAAATTCCTCCCCCTCTTCCTATGAAGAATCTTAGATACACTCTTCAGGGCTCAGATCTCCTGCACACACAGTTTTGTGTCACTACTATGACGAGAATGTTGGTATTCGCCAAAAAAACAACACTTTTTCAGTTACTTTAGAAAATTAAAAACAAAGAGTCTTCTGACATTGTAAAACTAATTAATGAAAATCAAAAGCATCATTATGCAATACCGCATTAAAATTCATAAAATCTCAAATCCAATTAACAAAAATAGATTTGAATGGCCAGCTTTAAACATCCTTTGAAGAATGGTCCTTTATCTTAAAAGCAAGATGAAACAATAATTAACAAACACAATTTCTTTTTATTTTCCTATGTTTTAAAGAACAGCTTTATTTTTATTTGTGGAAAATTTACTTCTACGGTTGAAAAGGTAGATGATGTCCTTAAACATGCAACAAAAGCTATAACACATATTTTGTGAAGGCACAACTTAGGGACCAGAAAAAACCATTGATCAAAGTTTACCACAAGGTTTTTTTTTGTGTGAAAATGAAAGTAATGTTACAAGGGACAGGTTTCAATCAGTGAGTCATGTTACTAACAGTTCTGCATCCCACTATCAAGACACATGTATTCTTCATAGGTATTTTATTCACCATTACACAAGCTTGGTTAAACAACACCTCAACCTTGGGAGTTCCGGGAGAAGCTAATTCTGTTAGATCTGAGTGCAGTGTCAACAACATTGTTTATGTACAGCTAAGTCTATCTCAACCAAGTTGAATTAATTAATTGTACAGACTGGGCATAAGCGCCTTCATCATTCTCTACCACACAATCACACAAACTCAATTTATCTCTCTCATTCACCTCCCTCCACCATTCTGAACCAACTTAATTACCTCTTTCATTGGGCAGATCAGTGTGTGCATTCTGGGTTTACCTGGTTCTGCCATCTGGATTCTGATCGGACACTGCAGTGGCCTGCTGGATAATGTTCGCCTGGGTGTCGGCAATCTGCAGCAGGTTGTCTTTAGACTCAATTAGAACCACCCTAAAAAATAACCAGTAGAGGTAGAGACACCACAGAAGAAAAACCTTTAATGAAGTGGAAAATGGGTTCTACGCAGGTTTGAGGTTCTAGGTATGCGTTGATTGGCTTTTGGCCCCTGTACTTCGGGCCTATGCGCAGATGGGATGGAGTAGGAGAAATTGTGCAGAAATGATTTATTGCGGATGGGCTGAGCTTGTTGGTGAGGGGATTCTTGTGGTATTGAGGAGACTTTACCTCTAGGGAACAATATCGATTGTGTGACGAGAGCAGAAAGCACACTATCCATCACATAGACACACAGAACTACCTAACCATACATCACACACAAACATACACACACACACAAAAGCATTCAAAACACCCGGCTCTGTAATCTCTGAGGTAACATGACAGAAAAAAAACATTCCACAAGTTATTTTTAAGACTGATGAACACTGATTACAACTGGTCTACAATCTTATTGCCAGAATTACTGTGTCCACTGGAATCAGTGTTACTATTAGTGTATCCGTTGGAGTCTGTGTCATTGTATCCACTGGAGTCAGTACCAGTGAGCCTTCTGTAAGAACTTGCCTGAATGTGGCATCCTCATTGAAATGATTGGTTATTCTGATCCTGGTTTCCTTCAGTTGGTAACATGGGGATATGCACTTCACACTTTCCTGGTAAGAAAGGGTTGAAACACACTGAATCCACGCTTTCTCATGCAGCAGTAAAGAAAGAAAGGGTTGAAACACATTGAATCCACGCTTTCTCATGCAGCAGTAAAGGAATGAGAGAGAGACCTCATCAAATGCATTTCTAATTGACACCCAAATAGGTTTGTTAAATTCTAGATTCATCTTAATAACTGTGATCTCCCATTTCAACTGTCATAGGGCCAACTGGCAAAAACTGAGTCAAGAGGAGAGTCCTCAAACTGTTAATTAATCAGGACATTTCAGATCAGAACTAGTCAAACGCAATCAGTCAGACCAAACTTCTGACATCAAAATTAACATCACCCTTTGGGAAACTCTCGCTCACATTCAAAACTCTGATTTAGATTCAGTGAGTCCAGCCTAATGATAGAGATTAGGTGACAGAGGCCGGCTGAGCAAGGACAGGCTAAGTGCACGCTGTGATCTATAAGAGGTGGAGACATGGTTGTTTCATCATAAATAATACAAAGGAGTTAGAGGATTTAGTCCCCAAAAATAACTGGAATATCATGAATCCTGTGCCCGGCAGAAATGGATCAAATTTCCATTGTCTTCAGAGAACAAAAAGAAGAAGAGGAAGCTGGAGGAACGGGGGTCACATTCTCTAGGCAGATGATCCTCCCAAGGTGACCCTACTCACGGCGGGCTTGATGTAGGTAACTTGGGAGCAGAGGGTGAAAGCCATCGTGGCTCCCAGGGGAGTCACTAACGCCTGGGACATCAGCAGGAGTGTCGCCTCCAATGGCTGCAAGAAGTTTCCAGAGAACTGCAGCAACAAGTCCACATGGCTCCTGCAGAGAGCACAGTGTTGGGATTGTCTGTGCGTGTTAGTGTACGTGTGTGTGTGTGTGTGTGTGTGTGTGTGTGTGTGTGTGTGTGTGTGTGTGTGTGTGTGTGTGTGTGTGTGTGTAAGAGACTCACTCACTTGGGGGGAATGGTAACAGTATTTCCATGCGGCAGGCAGAAGTGGGCAGCCATGTTTCCCACAATGGAGGCGTGGTACACCAGCAGCTTGGAGGAGGGGTTCTTCAATCGCAGCTACATGAACAATACAGAGTAATATTGGTTTGTGTAAGACAAAGTTTGTTTTTGTCTGCATGTGTGCATGCGTACATGTGTATGTCTGAGTGTGTTTGTTTGCAAGTATGCATCTTGGAGTGTGTTTGTGTCTGCATGTCTGTACGTTTGTGTTAGAGAGAGAAACACCTGTCTGGTGAAGGAGTCGTGCAAGCTGCCTGAGAGTATGATGGTCTTCCTGGACAGGTACTGGGGAAGACGCTCGTACAGGTGCACACACAGCATCAACAGCTGAACCGGATTGGGGTCTGAAATCTCTGTGGCCTGAGATAAAAATATAAAGTATCCAGGCTGTAACAGAAGTACCCACAATTTTTTCTGGTCTTTTGCACAAACAGATAATTTCCATAGAAACTATATGTGAGGTTGTGAGACTTTGTTTATACAGGCTTAGGGAAAAGTTTATTGCCAAGACCCCCTAAAAACTAATATCAGACTCACAGGACAATTTGGGGATTTGGGGTTACCGTGTACAGGAATATGACACTGAGTGTGGGAATTAATCAATTTATGCACGATTGCAAGAGACTATGTATTTATACAGGTGGCTGGGCTAATGAGTGAGTGTGAGCAGGTGCTGGTGAATATTATTTATCCACTTAGCTGTGGCTCTTCTCATCAGTGAACAAGCCAGGCTGGCTGAAATACCTGAATATGTGTGTCCAGGCACAGCACCCGGAGTGCATTGCAGAGGATAATGTTATTGTGGAGGTTCTGCTCAAGACTAGTGGTGCTGGTGTACATCCGCTTGAAGTGAGTGGAGATCTGAGGAGAGGTACAACCCATCACTGCCCAGACATGCAATGAGCAGACATCCCCAATCAGTCATCACACTCAGGCAATGAGCACACATCACCATTCAGTATCGTCACACCCAGCAATGAGCACACATCACCCTTCAGAGTTGTCAAACACAGGTATTGAGCAGACATCACCATTCAGAGTTATCACAAACAGGTAAAGACCACCATTCACCGTTCAGAATCGTCACATACAGGCAATAAGCAGACATCACCATTCAGAGTTGTCACACTGAGCCAATGAACAGTCATCATCAACCAGATGTCACTGCAGAGACATTCACAATCAGTCATCACACACAGCCACTGCACAGACATTTCCACGACGAGTCATCACACACAGGCAATGAGCAAACATCACCATTCAAAATCAATTCACAGAGCCAGTATGCAGAGTCTGTTTACGCACAAGGAAAGGACAGTACGAAGCCACCGCAGCAGCCAGGACTAGCCCATCTACCAGGTCCAGATCAAAGTTCACAATCCACCTTGCTGGTGGGATATTGTCTGCTAAACAAAAAAAAATAGAAAACGTCAGCATATGATTAACGTACAATCAATTAGAGCATAGGACATTTGTGTTTACATGGATTTGTGTATGTGTGTGCCTATAATTCACTATCAACCATCACATTGTCACAAATTAGAAATGTGTAGCTCAGAGCAAATAAGAACCTATTAGAGGGGTTTGAGCATGTGTGAGTTTTTTAAGATACACTAACACAACAAAACCTTTTCCACATATTCACATGGGGCAGTTTAGGAATAATTGGGTTCCCAAGATCAATGCCACCTGAAAGGCATACAAATTTGCTTACCCACCCACAAGCACACTGGTGCTATCTCAACAAACAGCCAAGGTGCTAAAATGGTAATGGACACTATACCCTTGAGCAAGGTAGTTAACCCAGGCTGCCTCAGTAAATGTCCAGGTGTGCAACTGCTGAAACTAAGCCATTTAAATAATTAAATAAATGTTTGTGAAAATGATAACCTACCATGCTGTAGTCAAGAGTACAGATCTTTATAGCACTGAACTATGTTCTCAGACAGACCACACCTTTACAGGAACTGGTGCCCCACACAACACTCCTCGTCCTGTGGTAGTGAAGGTTGAGCCAAATGAGAAGCTTCCTCTCCCAGGGAGAGTAGATGTTGCTGGACAGGGGTTCAGTGTTGATCCTTGGGATAAACTCTGCATTCTCGCAGTCCTGAAGAAACTCCAAACCCCCTTCTGTTACACGTGGGAGCACAAAAACCTGTGGAGACAGACTGTGAGTGTGAGTATGCACTGGGGGACACTAGTAGACAGAGAAGAGACTGATTGGTAGTCTCTTCCGATGAGTCAGATGATGTCTAGTGATGGGGGACACTAATAGGAATAGTTTAGTAGTATCTAACAGAAAATTTTTGAGGTATTTGATTGATTGATGATGGGTTACTAGTGTGGACGAAAGACCTCCCTTGCCTTATAGGTCTGCAGCAAAACATCAGTCCAGGCCCGTTTGCTCAGAGACTCAAAGGCAATTTCGTCCAGTTTAACTGAATAAGCAAACCCAGCCGCATCTTGATCCAGTGGAGCCAACTGAGTCTGAAGCAGAGAAAAACAACATCAGCCTGCCCGAACCCTATCTCACAGGTGTTAACTTAGAGGCTGTAATAAAAGGAAATCTATCTCACAGCTGTTAGATGAGAGGCTGTAATTAAAAGAACCCTGTCTCACAGCTGGTAACAACTGGAAAAAATAACTGTCAAATAATTAGTTAAAAGTAAGTTATAGTTGTAACCATGAATGGGTTCTTTCAATAATTAATTAACAGTCTTCAGGTTTTGCAGGTGTTCCTTGCCTGCAGTAAACTCCAGTGGTGGAATTCCAGAGGTTCCAACAGGTATTCTGGTTTCAGATGGGATAGAGAGGCCCCCTGAACCCTGGAAAATGTAAACCATTATTTTTAGAGCAGGCAGACAGGAGATAGATATGAAACCAGAACTCTGTAGCAGAGAGAGACCCCAGACACAGAAAGAGACCAGCACAACATAGTAGAGAGAGAACATATATGGATATAGACCAGAACTTGGAAAGACAGACTGAGGAGACACAGATAGCAGCTCTCAATGGAACAGAGAGACCAGCACATGCAAGATTTTATGTGAAACCCATCAATACAAACTGTGTCATTAATCTTTTTGAAAGTTAGACTGAAAAAATCAATAATTGAGATTGTTATATAAGGTTATAATTTAAGATCTGTGAAATGATTGAGACTGTTTATAATTTAACGATCAGTATATAATAAATTGAGTGATTACCAGTGGATTTTTTAATATAGGAATACTATCGAGTGAATATATATTTAATTAAATCGTTTCCAAAAATATATGGACACATAATGATTTAAACACTTTTTATTATTATTTATTATTATTTATCCACTGCCATAAGAATCCTCTAAAATTACACTGAATTTGGGATGTTTTTCCATAAATATCTTGTGTGAAAGGGGCTAAAGGCTTTCAGAAAATCTAAATAAATAGTATCAAAACTGCTTTAAAAAAATGTGGATTAGTAAGGCATGATCTCTCTATGAGATAAATTATTATTCTAAATATCTACCTAAATAATATTTTACACACAATCATCTATAATCAAGCTATTTTGTGGCTTGATTAGATCCCCATTCTTATATAAAGAAATTAATGTGTCTTGCTTCCAATTTTCTTCAGTCTTCTTACAGAATGTCAAGGTTGTTTAAAAAAAATATATATATATATTCTGCTCGTTGTTACCATACATGGGAAAATGGAAGGCAAGGAAGTGCGATTGGTCTCCTGAGACCGCATCAAAGAAACCCGTCTATTTACACAGTGCAGGCTACAGAGATCACACTACAGGTTCTACGCCAATTCTAAAAGTGTGTCCTTCTTGACCGTGCTGCCAGCCTGCAGGCACCGGGGAAGCCTACAGGAGCCACTCATTAGCGATGAGCCGAGAGAAGCCCTGCCAGTTCCTACACTACCCCACCCCACTCAGGTTTGCACTGCCCATTGTGCGCTGCCGCTGTGATCTCTTTTCACATTCGCAAAAGACATGAGGTGGATTGAAACTGTGAAATGCCCCTTATCTGTGATGTTATAGATGTATTCATGTTTTAATATCCTTCCAACATCTTGGCTCAGTTTTTTCCACTTTCCACACACTGCGATGTTTTCCCAGTTTACAGAGGGTAGGTAAAGGGTCCAATAATTAGTTTTCCAAAATCTTTCTTCATAGACTGGCACAATAACTTAAGTTATTGTCTGCACCTGGTACCCTATAGCATACTCCTAAAACAACTTTCTTGGCTTAGGCAATCACTTATTGCAGCACAGAACCGGGTCATGACTGGTTTAGTGTTCAGTCAGCTAGGCAAAATTGGGTCGCACTCAGCTCAGTGTGCAATAACTTGTCCACCCCGGGTTGGTTCAGTCACTCCTGAGTGCTCCAGTGCTAGATGTGAGGTTATATTTAGCGACAGCACTAATGGAACAGGGGTCTGTTGTCAGTACCGTTCTTACTCCTTACACACATCTTATAAAGTCCTCTTGAATTCTACAGTCTCCATAGACTAAGGACAATAAGTAGTCCAGTCAGTGGATTGGTCAGTGTTACATTACTGAGCAGTGAATGTGGCCTGTCGAAAAGGTATGTACTGTGCTGTAGCAAAGATGCATTACTGTGCTGTGGGACAGGCACGTTACCTGAGGAAAGCAAGCAGGATAGCATGCTGACGATGAAGTTGCTGCAAACGTTCAGAAAGGCTGCAGGGCAGGGATTGGCTGCTGTTTACCCCAGGAAGCATCTGGCCACTCAGGTGAAGCAGCATGTCATAGATGGTCTTTGTGTCTCTCCCGTGACTCACCTGGTAGGTAGTCTTTTTCAGAGCCGGGCAAGAGGTTTGCACCTTACTCACAGCCCTGAAGAAGAAGAACTTAATAATTATTATTAGTTCATAACTGATTATCATTAGTTCATAACTGATTATCATTAGTTCATAACTGAAGATTCTCTTATCTAGACCTAAATTTTATACTTTTCAATTTTTATAGGATGATGCAAAAGGGATACCTTGCTTAAGGGTACAACAGTAGAGCTCCTCTTTGGTTGTGAAATGGCAAAGCTTAACTCCAACCAAATTTTTCACAAAACTCATCTACATCACGTTTATACTAAAAGGGTACTGTCGCTCTTAATAAAAACACTGTGAGGTCAAGGTACACAATTTCTTTCGAAGTTTATGTGTTTTTAAAACTGTCCCACTTTCACTAATAAAGAATTTAACATTTTCCATGTTTGTGGCTAAATTTATCCCTAGGAAATAATCAGGGATTTCTTAAAGTAGCATATGATGGATAATCACAGAACATGAGAGGTCCTGCAGGAAAGGCATAAAAGCACATCAATCCAATAAAAGACGTACCACACAACATGAGGTAATAACGCACACACAACTACAGTAAACAAACACAAACCCCATACATAACTATAACACACAGCCATCACACACCAACAAATACCCACCACACTACACATTCACAAATACATCACATACGAGCACAGAACTACAATAGACATTTCACACATGCACAAATGTTGCATACAAAACTACAAAACACAAACATCACACACACACACAACCGCAAAACACACACAGATGCAAACTATAAAATGGCAAACAAACAGATTCTATGTACACTGCTACAACCCCTCCAACCACATACAAACACGTATTATGTTAGTGTGTGTGTGATATGATATAATTCATGAGTGTCTCAATTGTATGTCTCTGTCTATCCTTGTGTTTAGGGAGTGTATAATACAGTGTGTGTCCATGAATGTGTACCAGCCAAACAGTTCTGCATGTGTTTTCTCTATGTGCCTCTGTACTTCAATGAACAAAGTCTATCTCTTCTCTATTTCGATAAAACTGACACTCAGCAGCCAGTTCATTAGGCACAACACTCTGTTTATGAAAATGGATCACTCCTACAGAAAGTGAGTCTAGTGGCCATGTCTTGCGATATAAAGCAGTTATCGACATCCAATGAGGTATACAATTACTGTTCAACTGAATGTTAGAATGGGCAAAACAAGTGACATAAGCGACTGAGTATAGTATGACCATCGGTGCCAGGCGCACCTGTTCCAGTATCTTAGAAACGGCCACACTCCTAGGATTTTCACATCGACGGAGAATGACAAGGAATCGTGCAAGCTAACAGAGGGCCACAATCGGGCAAATAACTGCAGTTACGGGTGTGCAGAACTGCATTTTGTGGAACATCGCCTGGTCCGACAAATCCCAGTTCCTGTTGCACTGGGCCAATGTCAGAGTCGGGATTCCGTCTAAGTAGTAAGAGACCATGGATTCATTCTGTCTGGTGTCAATGGTACACAGGCAGTGGTCTAATGATGTAGGTAATGTTCTGGCACATGTTAGGTTCTTTGATACCAACTGAGCAACATTTTAATTACCCAACGTATCTGAATGAGTTCAGTTTACTTGAGTGGCCTGCGCAGTCCTCAGACCTCAACCCAATAGAGCATCTTTGGGAATGATGGAATGAGCTATTTGCAGCATAAATGAGCCGCCAATCTGCAGCGACTATATGATGTCATGTTATTAGCATGTACTAACATCCCTGCAGAATGTTTCTGACATAAACTTGATTTATATAAGCAGAATTACAGAAATAAAGTGAGCACTTCACCCAGTTCTATCACAAATACAATCTCATTATGCACTGGGAATAACACATATTCCAAATATCACTCCCCTTCTAAGAGTTTGGGGAAGGGATATGGGGTGAAACCCTTTGGGCCAACCAAATAGGCTGAACCAATCCTGTGTTGCCTTCAGGACAGTGTGGTGGAAGTAACCCTCTGCAGACTCTTCTGGTGGGAAAAATGGAAGCCCCATGGAAGTCATCCATTCTGTCAGGTCCCTGTTCTCCGGACTCTTTCTCCCACTCTCACTCCCAGAATCTGTGTAAAACAGAGGACAAATTCAACTCCTGAACTTTGCCCAGCTCTATGTTCCCCATGTTCCACCCTCATCTCTCCATGTGCTCCCTGCTCATCTCTCCCCATGTTTTCACCCCATCTTCCCCCGAGCTCCCCGTTTTGTCTCCTCATCTCTCTCACCATATTGTCGGTTACTATTTCAATCATATTTTCCCAAGTCATCATCAAGAATCTGTGAAGGGGAGGCTCACCAGACTGTGAATCCTCACTGGTGGAGCTTGGGACAGTGAAGGTAGAGGAGGAGGAGGTGCTATGACAGAGGGACCTGGTCGAAGGGCAGGGCCCAATCACAGCCTGCCCCATCAACTGTTCACAACTCAGTTCTCCACTAAGGTGATCTGGGACACACACACGTGATAGGAGCTGAGAACCACTCAAACAACACATTACTGAAAAATATATTCCACATACTTCTTACTTAGTAGAATGGGAGGCGTACCACTCCTGAGGAAAATCTGCTGGTCGGAGCGATGTAGAGCCAGATAGGGCCATACAGTTAGAAGGCAGTTATCAGTCACGGCACACACCTCCACCTGAAACCTGACCATGGAGAGAAGAAAACAACTGAGCCAAATTGCCACATTGCCCTCACCTGACAATAAGAGTCTGACCAGAATCCCGATCAGGTTTAATATTCTGTTTTAGACTAACATAAAGATAACTAACATACGCCTACAAGCTAAATGAAGACCAATGGATTTAAATAACAATCAAATGGTGCCTTATAGCTCCATTCTGCTGCTTAGTTGTTAGTCAGACAGAATTAAATTAATCGATTTCATCCTTCCTGCACCAGTTGTTACACCTTACATGACTACGCATCTGACGCAGTCAGGTTCATAAAACACCAGAACAGCCATTGTTTTTCCCCTCGCACCTAGTGAAGTTTGAAGCCTGAGAGGCTGGAATACAGCTTTTTTAGCTGCATTTCTGCAGACCCAGAATTACAGCCAGTTGTATGTACAAATTCCCTGCAGTTAATACAACAGTGCCAAGGAAACCAATAGAGTGCAATAAAGGCTGACAGTTATATCTGATTTCAGTTCATTAGCCCAATGCAAGGTCATCGACTATCAATATTGTATAAAACAAGGATTTTGTTCCAAACCATCAATAGCAAGCAATCCACTTATTCTTACAGTTCCTGTAAGTCAAGTAGCCAGGAGCCAATCACAAGGCCTTTTGGGGGGGGAAAACTGGATGCTTATTGATTTCTGTCTCTCAGACAAATATCTATAGGCAGTATCAGGAGTGCCCTGTAAACCGTAATGAAAAACAAAAAAAGCTCAATGACCTACTAATGACTGTTATTAAATTGCTCTATTCAATATTAATATTAAGAAACCAAAAGCTAAAAGCAAGTAAACAGACAACTGTGCATATATGAAGTAAAGATATATAGAGAAATTCTCCTTATTAATTAATTACTTTGCTTAACGAGTGTTCTCATCAGGTGCAGCTTGTTTTACACATCTTTAACACAATTCCACATCTTGTTATTTAAAGCTGTGTCCCTCCTAAGACCATATAAGACCATGACTAGAAGACAAGAAAAAGAAACCCTCTGCGGCAATCTGAGACACGCAGCTGTCCGTTGTTTTGAGAGTGATCACAGACTGGACACTGGAGTTCCATTTATGTTTAACGAACATTTGCAACCACCCTGGGTGTAGGGTGTGTTGTTATTGCAGGAACGGCGAAACCATCAATGCTTTAATATTATAAATATGTGAGCAGACCTACAAAAAGGGACAATGCAACGTCAGGGTCGAAAAACGGTTCCTAAGGTCAGTAGCCAAAACTCATACACAAGGGGTCAAATCACAAATCAGGTTCTCCTCCAAAAATGCACCAAAATAATCCAAATTCAAAGACAAAATGCTCAAATTTGGTTAAAATTTGCTCTAAACCACCACCAAACACTTTGACTAAACAATCTTATAGCCTTTTATGCAGTGGCTGATTTAACCATTTCCTCCAGCTGAACCAATTACTTAGCTGCGGACTGTTGGCAATCAGTTTTCAAGATCCGAATGCCTGGCTAGCCAGTCTTGGAGGGGCAGGACACAGATTCCCTACCCACTGTTGTGCCACAATTTCTATAACATAATAAAAGACCAATGTGGCACGCCAGGTTGTGCATGGTCCGAGAGTTCACTTTTTGATCATAACACCCAGCCTCCAAAACCACAAATACCATCAAACAGCCTCCCTCACTTCTTCACCCCTTCAGCCAGCCCTAATGGCATTTAAAAGTTTTTTTTGATTGTTTTCACCTGACTGCGGTTACCATTGGTGAAACCACACTCAACGAGGTCTTTAGGGTGGGGTTTACCCCGCCCAGCTTTGCTGTCATCAGCACAACTTGTTTTCCTAGGACTTGAGGGTGGGGCCCCAAGCTTCGAGCCACAACCAACTACCCACAAATAAATATAAATAAACAAATCTTTTAGATAGTCAGTAACTTATACCCAGGTACAGACAAAAAAAAAACAACAAACTTTTAACACAGAGAAATATTGATAGTTAGATCTCTATCGGTGGTTTTGGGATTCATAGAATTTATACAGGCGCACAAAGTTACCCTACTTAGCTAGCTGTAGCAGCGTGAGAGAAATCTCTGCCCCCAAAGAGGTGAATCGGCAAAATTTTTATCAAAATTTACCAATGCACTGGCTTCAGCCAACAATGTGAGAAAACGTTTGAAACTCAAATTATTTTAATGCTTTGCCACAACACAAGGTAGCCGGCTGGGCACAAGAAAATTGATAGATTTGAACTGAAATACATCCTTATTTTTTAATGTAAATTTTCAATTTCTCTAATTCAATGTGATATATTTTTAAATATTGACAATAAGATAAATACTGAATTAAGTGACAATAAATGGTGGTAAGAATACTAGTGAAAAATCTTTAGCATATCTCATCCATTTTCACTGTAAATCTCACTCCTTAAGCCAGCTCAGGGCTGATAGCTATGCAGATATTTGCCTCAGAAAAGCAAACTTATAGAAATGAAGCACAAAGAATGACAGATGAATACATTACATTGCTGTGATGAAATTTCCCATATTTAAAAGGACTCGCAACATTGAAATTTCCTAATATGACATTAGGGTATGACTGCAAAGTAATAGACCCAGAATCTGTTCTTATCATGCAAACGTTAGACAATTCTGATTTATTTTTTTCTCTTCTGGGATTTGAAGAGTTTTTTTTAACTTAGGTCACACCTGTTGTCATCGAGGTCCACAAAGGTAATGTGGGAGGTGCAGGCGAGGGGCTGTGAGGAGCGGAAGGTAATGATGCAGATTATGGGCTGTTCGCACTCTCGAGGTTGGGGCAGGATGGTGCCTCTGTCAGGCAGGGTCACTGAAAAGGGCTTTGACTTTCTGCCGTCCTCCAGCTCCAAAACCTCCGTCTTCACTCGCAACGAGGAGCCCCTAGTGGGGTAACAGGTTAGAAAGCAGAGAGCAAAGAGGGAAGGAGGAGATGAGAGAGCGATGAAAAAGAAAGAGATGGCAGATGAGAAAAAGTACCATTGCCTGGCTTTTTCCCCACTTCCCACTCTTCACTGCTCTCACTTTTTCTTGTATGGAAATGCACACAGGAACTGGAATCTCAAAGGAGCCACAGTACCATCACAAACAGAGAAAGGAGTTCAAAGAATAATTATTTTGAGTTTCCATGTTCCAAATGAATTTCACCTCCACCACAGAGAGGGGGGAAAACCTCCAGAGAACCTCCCTCTAGTAATGGGGAAGCATTCAATTTACAAAGGCAGTGGTTAGAAGATTCTCCACACAGCAGGTCTGTGGAACACATTCAGCATTCCATCAACAAATAACAGCCTGTGCCTTACTGTGTTCATAATCGGGCGTTCACTCCATGACAGACCTGATTACCCAGTCATCTCTGCCCTCTCAAAACACAGAGAGGCTCCTGAAGGTGAACAGTCTTACAGCAGGAAAGTCAGGGGAAAAGCGTTTTCTTTCAGCTGGTGTCATAACTATCTTAATAGTTGACTGTATTAACCATAATGGAGTCCCTCTCTAGCTTCTATCCTGAGATCGTCATATTTGTTTTCAAACTACAATTAGTGCTGCAGTTTTTGCTGACTGAGGCCACTGGTATTCAATTGTCGATGGGATGAAATAATGAGGATAAAGAAAAGATATTGAATATAACAGAATAAAAATAACCGTCTTGTGACTTTTTACTCAGTGAAATGTGACAGGAATCAGTGCGGAATGCATCCCTGACTGGGTCTCTGACATGATCTCTGACTGAAAAAGTCCTTCAACACTGATTGGTTTCCAATGAAGTCACTAAAGAATATTGAATACACGCATAAACGTGTAGAGAACTAGTCAACAATCTTCATTCTTGGAGGATCTGGTAACCAAGGTATTACCTTCTACACATTAATAATAATATCAAGAAAAAATCCATAAGCACAAAATATATTTTCTTCTATAAGTAAGAACATGGAGAACATAAATGCATGTGACCCACATAACTGAATTCAACAGCAAACAGGGTTCAATATATCATTATTCATTTTTTGAGATACACATTCATCTATTTGTGTAATATATTCAAGTTTATTAACATAGAAGTATTGCTTATTCAGGATAATCCAGGGAGATTTAGAGTTTTTACAGCCGAATAATAAGGTATTATTAAGTAAATAAACTGGTAAAACAAATCTGACAAACCCAGGATTTAAACCTGTAGCCTTCCAACAGGAATATTCACTTTCCATTCCTGTAATAATTTTCACTTTCTAATACTGACTGTTCAATGCTGTGGTAATATTAAACCGTTAGGACTTAATTACTTCATTAATATTTGTTGTAATGCAGTATTGATATAGTCTTAGATTATGTATTTTAATTAAATCCAGTGGTGTAATTATCTACTCACTTCACTAGTATTCATAGCTACTCTTATACTGGAAGTCATGAGTAAATGCCTTGGTGCTTCTTTTAAATGTGCTCTGTAGGAGCTGTAGCACTCTCTCACACGTACAGGTGCAATTACACTAAGGCAGGTGATAAAGCCCAGATAATTAGCCAACCACCAGCTGTATTTATAAGCACTGCAGAGGTAATGGACAGACCAGTGTTTGTTTTCCTCCCCATTGATTTCCCCAATGGGATGTGTCATTAGTTATGGCTATTTCAGCATTTCACTCACCATTAAATAGCCATGGTGGGCTGCCATGCCTGAAATCCTAACCACCATACCAAAGGGTAATTAGAGAGAGAGCACTAAAAACACGGCCATACAGCAGTGAAAAAAATATTGTAGCTAGAAGAAACAATGGGAGAGTATGTATGATAAGGTGAATGCAGAAAAACAAAAAGAACCATCAAAAATATTAATTAAATGAAGACGGAAACATGTTCAGGTATGCACCCAGAGAGTATGTGTTGTCTAACAAGACTAATAAGGATTAGACTAAATAAATAGAAACTAGTATCCCTAAAACTTTTTGTTTATAAGTCTACTTATAATACTAATATTCTCATTAGTCGTAAGATCAAGAGACTAAGGAATTTTATTTAGCTGAAGTATGCTGGCACTAGGTATGCAGCATTTGCTCAGCATAGAGAATTTGTCAAAAGGTAACTCTTTAGGATCTGTTCTCATCCACACTGATTATAAAAGAGTTTCAACCCAAAGGCATGTTCCTGTGGTTCTGTGATATGGCGCTGGGTAGAGGACATGGGTAAAGGTACTCACCTGGTGTACCCAGTTGGCAGCAGGGAAAGCGTGGCAGTGGCCTCGGTGCCCAGGGGCACAGGTGCAAGAATTACACGTGGAGGCAAGAAGGTGATGCTAGGCTTGCGCACACTAGCTCTGAGCGAAATCAGCCTGTAGGGGTGGAGTTTCTCCCCAAATAGGAAGAGAGGCAGAACCACACTGATGACCTCAGGAAGGGCTGGAAGAAAAAACAGACATATACTTAAGGGATCCTGTATGGGTTTACACTACACTGGTTTGTACTAAGTATTCTGGGATTGATGACATCAGAAAATGCAGGAAGTTTCGATTTCAAAGCTACAAGCACACTTTAAAAATTAACTGGAGATACAGTAGTTTAACGCATACAACGGATTATTCAGAAGAGGAAAAAAAGACCCAAACCAAGCACAATTAATTATAAAAATATAATAATACTAATACGAAAACTGTTTTGATAAATTTTATTTTAAGACCCAACGCGTAAACCAGTTCAGGGTCCATTTAAGAAGAAAACAAACATTAAAAAACACTATGCCTTCACATTAGCAGCATTACAGTCATAGCTAAAGAGGGATGAGGAAAATTGACTTTTAAAATAGTAACATTGCGAGCTAGTCACCTGATGAAGAACTGCTGTGTGAGAAGGTGACCATGATACACACAGACTGCCCAGGCTGCAAGGTGCCAGTCTCGAGGGAGATGATGAACAAACCCTCCTGGCTCCCATTTGATGCTGCACTCTGGTCCAGCCTCCAGCATATGTCCTCCTGGGAGATGTTTCTCAGCTCTAAAGACTGCCGACAATGGCCAGCATTAGACAACCAGCAGGCAGCCCCTACAGTGTGGCAAGGCCTGGTGCAGCATAAATACAGGACAGGCAGAGAGCTCAAGCATCCCTCCGGGATGGAAAATTAATTGCCAGGGATCACTGTGGGTTGATGACTCAATAGGCTGAGTGGGTTCACAGAGGATTGATTTCTCTATAGACTAGGTATATCACTCTGAAGACAGTTGGAATCATACCCTTCGGTCATCCTTACCCCCAGCTTCTCAGAGGAACCTTACCTGAGAATCAAGCACAGAGGTAGACCATTCCAGGGGGTCCATCTCAAAGTAAAAATTTGACTGAGACAACTCCAAAGGGGCCCGCAGGGCTGAGGAACCAATCACCGTTTACAAACACAAGTTAGACACATACTTGATATTCATGTTAATGCACACACACACACACACACACACACACACACAGAAATAAAGGTTAGAAAAATAATTTGTAAGAAAGAAGGCGGATCGTGGCATACCAGTGGCCTGTACTCTGCACGAGGGCATCGCCACAGAGACATTCTGTGGCCGTGGAGTGACGATATGCTTGTAAGACGGTGTTTTTGGAACAGGGCTGACAGGAGGAGAAGGAGCGCCGACGCTATTCAGAGTCACTGGCAGAATGAAGTCGTAGGCTGCCACCTGTTAATCCCATACAGTAAAAGCATACACTTATTTTGTGGGAAGGTAAAAGGTGTATTTGATTATTTTTTGTGTTATTTGTGTATTTGAGAAGACAAGGGGACTGTATCTTGTTTAGGAGGCAAGATAAGACCCCTTACATGTCTTGGGGAGAAGATGAGGGAGCACTTACAATTTTAGGGAGAAATGTGTGAGAGTCCTTACTTGCTTAGGGGAGAAGATGAGGGAACACTCCACTGTTTCCTGACCCTCCATCTCTATCACATATTGATGTTGCTCTTGACTCTTGGCTAAAATATACAAACACAACATCAACCATTACTAAATAACAATGCAGATTAACACAAAAATCTAAAACCAGGGGAGTAAATGCATTACAAGGGGCTATTGATACTGTGCTGTATGGGTGTTTCTGAGTTTCAACAGACTATATTAGAATGGGGTGTCAAAATGTTGGAAATTACAATGTCAGGACTGGATCAGTTTTTAGCGGGGCTGTGTATTGGAAGTGAAAATGTCTGTACTGGATCAGTCTTTAGTGGACCAGTGAGCTGTAAGTATAATTGTCTGTACTGGATCAGTCTTTAGTGGGCCAGTGAAAATGCCTTTACGGGACCTGTCTGTACAGAGCCGGTGTACACAGGACCACTGTTCTGGGCAAACGCCACTGTGAATTCATCATGTTTGGTCAGGTGAAACTGAACGCAGGCCTGGATCAATGAGTAGTTGTGAAGGGAGAAGGAAATCGCCCGGGAGGACCCAGAATGAACACCGTGGAACTGAAACAATTTCTGCAAAGAGAATCGAGACATGAGACATGAGACATGAGACATGAGGCACTGGGACTGGCCTCACAGGCACAATGAAGGTGGACACAGTCAAAGAACATAACAATAATAATAATAAAGTAGACGTTAGCAGGTATATCTCTGTTCCAATATCCACAACACCACACTAATCTAAGTTTTCTTAGCTGAAATTGCTCAACATTTATTTGTATGTGGAAACCATGGCAGTGATAACTAAGATTTTCTCTTCATTGTCTTCAATGGACATGTCTATATTTTTAATTCAAGCAGAACAATCTTAATCTTGTTTTTTTGTATAAGATGTGTAACATTGATTTCATGAATGTTTTACTCACTCCTGCTTTGAGGAGTGTATGGCTCACCACGTTAATGTCCACAAGGGGGAGCTCCACTGATCCTCCCACCCTCAGCTCCAGGGACTTCATATTCCTCAATGCAATCTGTACCACAGACAAAGAAAGATACTCACTTGTCTCAATCAGTAATCAGAATTATCTACACCGTCACTTATATGCAAGTAATTCTACTTGTGTTTCTAACCTGGCAAATTACAAAAAATATTTTCAAACTACAGTAATGCCTTGTAATGCGTTTTATCACTATTCGCATTTGAATAACATAAAATAAAATGTCAAAACAAAACTTTCTGAATAAGTTACATCCAGTAGCTAAGAAACTTGTGGGGATTAATTTTAAATATTATAATGAGAGCCTGTGCCTTCTAGCCTTGCTGTAAAGAAGTAAAGACGCAAGGGGACATTCATCAGAAACATTTAACACTTCTGGATAGAAAATTTGGTCGAATGGTTTGACCTAAAAACATCAGTACTGAAACAAGGCCATGTTTTAGATACTGTGCCTTGCTACAAGGAAAAAAAATTAGCCAAAAATGGCTAATTTGTTCGGCTGGTATGAGCTACATAAATTCATAGAGAGATACATAAGCTTTACATGGCTGCAAGAAGTCCATTACATAGATTTTGATTTTTCTGATGATTCATACACTCTGACCTAAGACCTCTGACTCCTCACCTCCACTCTGGTGTCAAACCTCATCACTGCCCCTGGGGTGAAGTGCACCTGAATTTCTGTTTGTCCGCCAACAGGCACTTCACCCTCCGATGGAGTCACCATCATCCCAGGCAGAGGGTAGACATCACACACCTGAGAGAAGCATGTATGGCAGTGTTCAGACTGAGTACACACACACACACACACACACACACACACATCACACACCAGAGAGAGGTACATATAGGAGCACTGAGACTGAACAGACAAACATCACCCACATGAGAGAGGTACATATAGGAGCACTGAGACTGAACAGACAAACATCACACACATTAGAGAGGTACATACAGGAGCACTGAGACTGAACAGACAAACATCACCCACATGAGAGAGGTACATATAGGAGCACTGAGACTGAACAGACA
>JAOVYW010002335.1:0-15194 GCA_025775045.1 Hiodon tergisus
CTTTGAATGTGAGATCAAAAGAATGAATTCCAGGGAAAGAAGGGGAGAGAGAGAGAGAGAGAGAGAGAGAGAGGGGGGAGCGAGAGAGAGAGAGAGAGAGAGGGGGGAGCGAGAGAGAGAGAGAGAGAGAGAGAGAGGGGGAGAGAGAGAGAGAGAGAATACATTTATGCCAGGGGACCGAGGTTTGGAACCATCTGAAACTACTTGTTAGACCAAAAGCTGCTTCTGAAATGCTCCCCTCCCTTTTAGAATTGAAAGTGGTCAAAGCATTAGAAAATGAAGATCAAATCCTGGAAAAGACACACTGCCAAGTCGGTGGATCAAGAAACCGCCGGCGCTCAAAATGCCACGGTACTCCAGGAAAATGGCTAGGAAGACATTAAAAAGGACAAGAACATGAGGTCGAACATTTTTTGTCAAGAGGCTAATAATGCGGTTGGCCTGGCTATAAGTGTAGTGGGGCCTGTCTGTGCACTAGTAATATGGATATAGAATGCTACATAAAATAGGCTATTGGACTTTTTAATTTAGAAATGTAAAACAAGATGCAGGGAACTGGCACTGGCTAATTACTTACCAGAATCCGGTGAGGAAATGTATGAGGCCATTGATTAAAGATTTAAGGACTGGCTTTTTATGCTGAAGTTGCTTGTTCAGACATGGAATTGTGGTAGATAATTCTGGTAACATATTTTAGTTAAAGTGTTATTATTGTCAGTCAGTAAAAAATTTTTGTTGCCATGTTAAGTTTTATCCACTGCTGTGAGGGTTAAGGTTTGAATGGCTGATGGGAAGACCATTGAGAATTGGAATCGTGTCACCTAAACTTGACAGTAAAGCTTGCAATTAGGTTTTTATTTATACTGGGTTGTCTTTGTGTAGTACCTCATTGGCTTTTAAACTGACCTGATCCGTGTCAAAGCCTTGAGCTGCAGGCTCCCTGCTGTAAAGTATATTTATTGACTGTGCCTATGCACATTTCGGAACAAAGCGCGGGTGGCAAATTGAATTCTAATGGTTTTAATTTTCCTTTCTGTGAGAAACTGTGCCCGGCACTGTTTCTAGGGCTATTACACGCTACAAAAATCTCCCAGCATATAAAGACGTGGGCTTTAATATGAACTTTAATACGAACTGAGCTAACAGGTTAGTTTAAAACTGTCTTTGTTTTGGTGGTACACAGTATAATTAACGATATGTTGGGTATAATAAGTCTTAAAAAGACCAAAAAAAGTGGTGCATTGACATTTGATTGCACGGTACATCTGGTTTCATGTGGTTTGTGTCCTGCTTTCCCACAGGCATTTGTGGTGAGGGAGGGCCCTGAGTTTCCGGTTGGACCATGGGCTAGTTCTGTCTGCTCTGTGTTAAGTAATTTTGTAAACCATATAAAGAATAAATAATTTTTCTACTTCTCTAATCCATGCCTCATAGCCTTTCTGGTTCTCTGTGGGGAAATCACATAGCTTATAAAAATAATTTGTTGAGGTGTGAGGCAGTGGTGTGCCTTCTGCCCCTGAACCAGTAGGTGGTGTAGTTGGGTAATTTTGGAGTTGATAAGTCACCACAAGTGAAGTAAAATTTTGTCCAGGGCTAGTAGAATGACCTGAGGAAAACTTTCTTTTTATTTTTGCTTGGGGAGTGGATTTATTGTTTTCAAGTAGCCTATAATAATCTGCAGTAGAAACATTTTAGAGAAGTTTAGAGATGGATTTGATTACACTTAAGTAGGCCTACAGTTGCTGGTTTAGACATACCGAATCAATGTTGGAGCACTTTGAGCTGCTCTTGAAACTGATATATTGTTTTGAGGCGAACCAACCTGACGCAGTTGCAAGAAATTCAGGTCTGATTACTTTTGTTCTCATTGCAGTGGATGCTAAAATATGTCTGATTAGCTCAAGCAACGCGATGAGAAGGGGAAAACCTCATCATGCATAATGTTAATCCTGTGAAGTCAATTTTCAGTGTGACCACTTGACACGAGTAGGCCAAGCTCTCACATTGAACTGCTTTGTCATGCAAAGCAGCTCAAACAAGAGAGAAAACGGAGATTAACTGCATGCAGTTCTGCTATTATTATCATAGCTGTCGAAAAAATTAATACACGATGGATGCAACCATGGTGCACATCTTTGCAGGGTGGCATGAAAAGTGATGCAGCAGTCTGGCCAGGGATTTTACCAAGAAATTCTCAAGGACAGATTAGACAAGGCATTCCGGTTTGAGGGCAACTGGACACTTTTCCATGCAAGCTGGTCTCTTAATTGGACCACGGTTTTGATGCCTTGATGTAACCATACTTCTGTTGAGACATATTTATAATAAATATTTGTACATATCTGTCACTGGGCTGAGTGACTGGGAATTAAATTAAATCCACCAGAATTAAATTGCAAAACAAACCATTTTTTTTTACAGGAGACAAAAAAAGAAATAAAGTCTCTCCAGCATCCATCTTCAATGTTAGCCCCTCCATGAACATTCTCAGGCCCATATAAATATACATAAGAACTGTTGGATCGTAGCGCAAAAGTCAGGGGGGACGCGTTTTGTAGAGAGAAAGTTTTTAATACAGGCATTGTTGCGGTGTTGACCATGCGTTGATGTAACAGCAGTCTCCACAGAACTAGTGCAGGCTGGATATTTATGGCCTTTAGGCATTCCCCCTTCTAAGTCTGGGTCTGGAATACGTGTAGACAAACTAGAAGTTCCCATCACATTCTATCAGAACCAGTTCCCATAAGGCAATTCTCATCTAAAGACATAGCTCTCTGTTAAAAATAAGTGAAATGCAAAAACACCTCCTTAGCATCAAATTAATTTTTTGGCCAAAATTACACACTTTAGGTAAACCGTACACATATATTAGACAACAGGAAGAAAGCAGCTATTAATCAGGACCTTTGCAGTTAAGGTCAGCAACCATTTTGTGTCTGCTGATGTGGCACTGTTAGCCATCTTTATGTTCTGGGGTATCACTGGCGGCCATATCCTATTTACTGCTGACCAGCTACTACTAGCAAGCAAGTTTTTGAAAGAGTATAAATAATACAAACTTTGGCTTTAAATCAAATTAATCTTTTATATCGATATTCAAGAATGGGGGTACACTACAGTGATTTGGGGAAAATGGTATGTCAGACTTCATTACTCATGTATATCACAAGCACATACAAGAAGGGAAAAAGGAAAGGTTCTTGGAATCAACAAAAATTCCCTGGTACAATTAAAGTGAATTAAAAAGCCACCCTATCGCAATATTGTTGCTTGAAAAATGTTCACAGTACTATTTATTCTTTATTGTCTTGTGTTGAGCATACAGAAGGAAAGTCGCTATCCACTTACCAGTTGCCTTTATCTTCAGGTACTGTTAACCCTATTTTTTGCTTTAGTTACTTTATGCCATACCCAGTTCAATATTATAATTTAACAGAATAGGGATATAACAATATGACAAAAATCATTTGGATATTTAAATTCTGTCAATTCACATTGAAACAGTAAGAATAGAAAAACATAATTCAAATCACATTATTCTTTTACGATCAATCTTGGATTTTGAAGTAATAAAAATCTGTCGGATAAAAATACGCTCGTTAGATGATTTGCATCTCTGATTGTTTTGTTTGGATTGCATTTGGGTTTGATTGAGCAGCCTTGGGTAAAATGCAAATATTTGTTGTTTTAGGTGTACTTACCATATGGTCACTCTATGCGCCATTTCAATTTTGAAGTGGCTACTGTTTAACAGTAAATTGCCCCTTTAATGCTGGCTTTGGTTCATTTACCTGTGGGGTGCCACTGTCACCAGATCTGAAGTGTTTTCATTAAGCTCCCTTTGTTTTTCTTGGTTGACTCCAGTCATTATTTCTAGATTTTATGTCCCAGGAACAGACATGCACAATCTAATCTCCAACACTAAGACAGTGCAAATACGCCTTCACATACTAGAACGTAATGTCTGCTTTCTCAATCACGCTGTTCTTGTGCAGCCATTTGCAGAGAGAGAAACAAATGACTGGCAGTAAGAACGCATAAGTCTGTGCAGCTGCTGAGCAGACGAAAGTTTTTGTGTCTGCAACTGATGATGGAGCATCTAACGCACATCCAAGAACATCTAGCCTCCCTCTCTGTACCTGCTTCTTCATCAACTGCCTTCCAACTTTCCAAGGGCAAGATCAATTGATGTGTCAGAAGAGGAAGGTTATTTTAGAACATTACGTTTTGCAGAATCCTGAGCACTAAAATTAGAATGCCCGAGACAGATAACAGATAGAGTCCTAAACTATCTTATCAGTCATCATAAGAGAAATAATGTACATTTTGTGCTTTTTTTTTTTTTTTAAACTAAATGGAACTTTAAGGCATTCATGTATTTGTTTCAAGAAAGTATATAGTTCTAAATTAGTTTAACTCGATTTTTCTGTTGAAAACCATCCAGTAAATAAGACTCGTACCATATTTACACCAAAATGATCCACCTGGTAACTCAGTTAAATAATATAGGTTATATATATTTAATATATATTTCAATAGCAATCATATTTACCTATGACACACAATAAGCTAAAAGGTTTTCTGTGTTGTAATAGTCATGTTAGTGGAAAAAAGTGTAGAACTCATTAGCCTTAAAGAGAAGAAAGGTTTTTGATTGGAAAAAAAAAAGAAGTTATTACAGAAACAAAGGTTGATACACTTTCCTTCTGGAAATCAAGCTTTGTTTTTTCCTTGGGGTTCAGTTGACCAGACCTAAATAATAAAAAATGTGACGTCGGACAATGGAATATAGGTAATGCCACCCCCCTACTTATCACCACGTAAAATATATATGTAAATAGAACATGCAACCTTAGTTGCATTTAAACTAATAGTTTTAGTTCACTAAAAACATTTTTTAACTGATGTGTTGCAGTATAATGGCATTTCTATGCCCTTTTCAGTAGAGTATTACATTTAATCCGTGTGATTAGCATCACAAGTTTGCTCAAAACGGCAATTTACGTGCCGTCGACCATTAAAAATAGCCAATTCAGAAACACTGAAGTGTGATGCATTAATTGTGTGATGGTTAATTTTCCTTAAGTTTAAAAAACATTTGTTCTGATGCTAGTAACACGAGTGGCACCAGTTTAAATATGATAAAATCAAAACAGAGATGTAAATTTATTCCTGTAATAAAATTCAGTTTTTCCCCCCAACTGAGATATCATAAAGGCGTTCTTATTACATTGCTTATTTTGAAATGTTAAGCAGGAAGTTCCTTTGTTATTGCAATGAGCCTTGGAGTAGTTTCGCCGGGACGTGTTTTTTTTGTGGATGAATACGTGAATGTATTTGTCTGGAGCCAAAGAATGTGAATGAACAAAAACGTTTTTTATTTATTTATTTTTTAATCTTAAAATTCAGCGATCAAAAAAAACAAAAAAAGCAAACAGAAGGCATCATATTTACAACAGCAGACATCTTTTTGGTATGTTACAGTTTCCTCAATCACATTGAATGTAATACTTGTCCTTACTTTTGTAAAACTAAACAAAAATGTTGTTCGTGAACAGAAAGTTAAGAGCTCCTAAAACAGGACCACAGCTAAGGCACAGAGTTCCCCTGTGACAGTGGGAACGCGGGATTTAAACAGATTTTGTGCAACAATTGCTCAACAAAACATTCCAGCAAAAAGAACAACAGTTTGGCATTAAACTCTCTGAAAAGGGGAATAACTATGAAAGAGCTACGTTCAGATTCCTCACAGAGATCTTACTGTCAGAATGTATATTTATCAACGACACCTCTTAATTTACTGAGCAGTAAAGAGTCATGTTCCCACCCACCCATAATTGTAATTTTAGCTCAATTTCCTTTGAACATAACTATTTACAATACTTATTAAACAATGTTCCCATTAGAAAATAATTATGTACATTTTTTTCATGTATATTATAACAAAATAGTTATTTAACACAGAATAACTTGTGTAATTCTTCAAAATAATCATATTTTGAACCATGAAGTACGAATTGTTCAGTGATGTTAAACTCCTTAGTTAGCAGTGAAAGCCAAACTTGTTCCTGGAGCACTGATGATTTTATCGATTTCCCAAAACAGTGAAATACTGAATAACTGGAGCACATGGTTGTCTTTGTAAATGATTCATCTAAACATAATAGATCCAAGTAAGCGCTATGGGTTTGAGTGGGGGCAGAATTTTTTCTTCTTTTTGAAATCACCCTGGCACTCCAGGACCAGGGTTGCCTACCCCTCTTACAGTTTGCATCTACCGAATTCGATTCAGAGCTGCGATTGAAAAAAGGTCTTGCGCTGCAGTGACTATTAAATATCCCTCACTAAAAACACCACACACACACGCACGCACACAAACACACAGCTTTCACTGTTCCCAGAAAACTAATTCAACAATACACCGGAAACATTTCCAACACGTGCGATTGTAACCGATAGGGCAAAATGTTCTATTTTTCCGCCACTCTTGTTAATTCATTACAATTAAACAACCATTTTAACCAGTAAAAATTTTATATAAATATACCGGCGAAAAGGATCTTGGGTCAAATACCAGATAGAGATATTACATAGACGTTTAAGAAGAGATCCTTTCCCTCCCATCTCTTTAGGAAACCAGAAGACTATATATAGATCTATATACATGGAGCAACTACAATTGCATTGCTTTTGCAGCCTTCCCTCAACGGAAAAAGCACACAAACTCCCACTAACACAGGGCTATGATTTCTGTTAGCAGTACTGCGCTACTCTGTAGACATCTGTACTCTTTGGAGTCGGAAAAGGATCGTCAGCGTTTGAGGATTGTCGTCACCAGCGTTTCCTCTTTTGTCCGGGCAGAAAGTCAGCCCTGCCGGGGCTTCTGCTGGTTCTGAAATACCCGACAGTGGGGAAACACTTGCCCGCAAAGCTCGGGTGAAACGGCATTAGTGCCTGTGAGCGAAACTGCGACAGTGAAGTGTGTGTGTGTGTGGTGTGGGGGGAAGAAAAAAGAAAAATCAATAAGACAAAAATGGCCGGGTGTGCAGGAAGAGGAAAGGGGACAGTGTTCTCTGTTTGGGAGAGTGAAAGTAAAATGTTTCCGAAGCCGTGGTAACCGCATGATTACATTTGTACCCCTTGTGACAGGCACATGGCACACTTACAGCCATAGGAGAGCCCTATAACAGGCCCTGCCTCCTGTCCCATGACATTCTGATACTAAGTCATGCAATGGAATGCAAATAGGTTATTCATTCTTTATACTGAAGTCACATTGGCTGTGAAACCCCCCCACCCCCCAAAAAAAAAAAACTGAAGGGTCATTGTCATTGTCTAATGCCAACTCAAGATAAGGTGAACTTGATCAGCAATAAAATGCAATTAGTCAAAATCCAGGGAAATGCATACTCTTATTACGACAGAGTTTAATATGTACGCCTTCTAGCAAGAATCCTTTGTCTTCCTGGAGGTGAATTAGCAGCAAGAACCAAAGAGCTTGCAAGCATCTCTAAATCTACCCAAAGTGCACACAAAGGAAGTGTCTTTACAGGAACAGGATGCCATTAGGTTCTCTGTGTTGGAACCAAATATATTACTATCTATGAGTAAACTGCCCGGGGGTCTGGCTTATTGTAGCGCCTTTCTTTGATACAACCTGAACCGAATCACGTATTTTTATCACAGCATTGAAATCACATTCTGGGAAAAACATTATTGTGTAATAATTATACAATACAACAATCTATCATTCACTCTGGAAAGGGGGAAAAAAAAAAACCAAAAAAAAAAAAAACCTGGATCTGACATTTCTGCTCCCAGTACTTTTTAAATACGGTGTTTTATACATGATGGAGTTGTGAAATAGCCATTTAACGACTAGACAAGAAGATCTATTTTTACAGGACAACACTGACACAAAGGCATCTGCCTACAGGTACAGACTCGGGGCAATGGCCTTTGTAAATAAAGGCAGCTCGTTTACAAAAAAATATTCACCAGGCTGCAAAAGCAGCAGGTAGTCATTAGTCATTGACTAAAATATCAGTATTTATATAAACTTATAGATAAATAGCTTAAGTTTTCACTCATTTCTTTCCTATGCCAATTTCTTTTCTTTTCTCTCTTTAGCTTGCAATAAAAAAAAGGATACATATAAACTAAGACAAAAAACTAAAAGAAAAAAGCTTGACCGTCTTTTTTTCTGATTGCCAGCGCAGCTGGCACACTTGCACTTCAAGTTTCCGGCATTCTGCAGGAGCGAAACACAAACTAGGAGGTGGGGGGAGGAAATAAAACAAATGAAACACCACCGTCACCTGGACCCCCAGTGTGTCCGGGCATGAGGGGTGCAGAACTTGAGCTGGACAGACTGAAAACCCAAACCACAAACACCTGACTAACAATCATTTTGAAGTGCTGTGCTACACATTCATTGTGCAATTGATTGAGGCTTGGATCCGAGCGATTTTAATCAATCGCCGTTTCTCGCTCGAGGAAATGATTGGGCGTCTCTTGAGAGATTGACAGGAAGGCCAGCTAGATGAGAGTCCCTTTTGGTCCACCACCGGTGTTTGATACTCACTCCCTGCTGGTCGAACTCAGGTGTTTTGACTTCCCTTGGGTTCATCTCATCCTTAAATTCAGTAGCAAACTTGGACAAGATATTATAGCATACTGTACGATGTCATACACAAACAAAAACATCACAGTAAATTCATTGATTTCATTCAAATAAATATGGGATGTGGAGGTTCCAAAAGGGAATACTCTGAATCAAAAAAGTTTGCAGAACTCCCCACAAAAAAACTTATTTCCAGTACCGTCTCAATTTATCAGCAATGGACATAAAAACCAAGCAAAAACATAAGGACTTGTTGTGGAATTCCCGGGCCAGCAGAGAATACTACCTGATGTAGCCATCGGCCTTGGGTGGTCCCAGCTGGGACTTGGGGTCGGGGCTGAGAGAGCTCCACATTGTTTTCCCACAGGCCTGCATTACTGGGCAGGAACTGGGGCCCACAGCACACACGTCCACCGCTGACCACGCCTCGCCCACCAGGCTGTCCACCCAGTGCTCCAACTCTGCCCCAGATAAAGCAGCATTGCGCTTGGCCGCCTCTACCTGGCCCAGATTCACTGGGATGTTGAGGACCGGGTTCAGACCATGGAAACTTTGCTCCATGTAGCTGTTTTTAGGTGGTCCATTATGAAGCCTCAGAGCCTCCCCTGCATGAGAGAAATTTAGTTAAGCGTTAAACTGGAGTAATATGAACTGAAAATGAACTCTCGTGCACAAGAGATCCTCATCTCTTGTCATTTTGCATAACTTATCTAGGCACAGGTTAATGTCAAATGGCATCTAAGCTTTTCTCCCACCATACTTTGCATCAAATGTTTCTCAATCTGAATCTCACAGCTGACACTTGTTGAAATGCAACCCCCCCCCATTAGAGTTAATGCAATCTTTGCTTTATGACACTTCACTATAGTTCCAATCTTTCTGGAATGTCTTGTGGATGTTATAATGGCGATCCACAAGATAGCCTGCTTGATGGCCTTCAGTACCCATTTTGTTCAGCAGCACTGCAGTAAAATGAAATGGTTGAAAAGTGAATCTAGGGAGACTTAAATAAGGTAAGACAATATCAAGAATGGTTTTCAGGTCAGTGCACTTCTCTGGAGTTTGGCATTAGCACACCGGCTAAGCGCATGACTAATGACAGCATGGAGACGTTTGTTCTGGCTTACAGTTAAAAGAAAAAAAAAACCCCATGAGATCAGTGTGGAGGGAGGGAAGCAGTGGATGAGGTGAGGTGAGAACAGAGAACTTCAGTCATGAAGGTAAAGACGTAAATTCCTCAGCAATCTTCACACCTACTCTCCAGCTTTCCTCCTCAGCGTGTCTATTGTGCACTTGCAGACCTGACTAGTTCACACCCATTCGTTACTGAGCGTCAGCACTTTTCTGGGTCTTAACTGGCAACACGAAAAAAGTTCACTGAACACACTGTTCTGCCAGGCCATGCCTTCCATGTGCCAGTGACTTCGCGGGCCGGGTTTATCTCTTGCCAATGCATTAGTGCAGTCTATAAACTTTTATTAGTTCTACATGTAGAGAAGGCAAGAGGGTTTCAGACGTGATTACAAATGAGGGAGCTCGGTAATAGTGAGGCCTTAACTTAGCCACTTATAAGCAGTGCATTGCAAAATAATTACCCCCGTTTTGTTCAATTACAAATGATGCTTAAGTTAATATTTCTATTTAAAATGCTTAAAACAAAACTGCAGATTATTTAAAAAACAAAACAAAAACTGAAACATGTTGACTGCATAAATTCTTACCGTACTTCCCCCCTGAATCAATACAAATGACGAACGGGCCACTCAAGGTCACATACTCTGAGTTGAATTATTACACAAAGCACCGACGCTACACTAGAGGGGCATTAAAAACACAAAGGTGTGTTTTTGTCAGTTTAGCCAGAAACAACATTTTGCTCTAGAATTTGCTTAGACTTTGCTTTGCTAATTCAATCCTCTCAACCTTGATAAGTTTCCTAGTCTCTGCTAATGAGGAGCATCCCCATAACAGGATGCTACCACAGACATAGTTGACAGTAGGAATGGTGTTGTCTGGGCAGTGTGATGTGCTGGCTTTAAACCCAAACTAAACTGCATTTTGATCAAAATTCTTAAAATGTTTGAAACTAATGTAAACAAAATTACGTTTTTTGGTCAGACAAGACTTACATTTTTGTCTAAATGCAAATATTATTTTTGGTGCAAAGCACACTAACCAGGCCATCACACGCCCGGTACAAATCCTACAGTGGTAGTGTTGCCATATATACAAAACGCACCCGTGAAAAGATTGGGCAATATCTGTGAAAAATATAACTGCATTTTTGTTTACATAAATATATATTCTGATGTACTTTTTTTAACATTTAAGAAAAACATATTATTTTATTCCTATGTGATATGAATACATATGGATGACGCTATCAGTACATACATATTTTGTATGTACTGACAGAGTATGCAGGCGTAGGCGCACGTGTGCGTTTCTCACCTTGCCGAATGGGCTGGTGCTTGCTGTAGGCCAGCGGGGTGATGAGGAAACGAGTCTCGGCCACCGGGCTCCAGTGATGGAGCGTGCGCACTGTCCAGATACCCGGCCGCAGGGGCTGGTTAAGGGGTGGCCTGTAGTGGGTGAACTCAGCGCTGGCATCTATCAGGATGTCGTAGGTGGCGGCGATGACATTAGTGGGGTCGATCCACACCATCGTCACAGTCACATTGGCCCCTTTGCCCCACTTCTGCATTCCGACAGGCTCTTCTGTCGGCCCCATTAACCCTCCAAAGTTACGGAACATTCGCTCTTTAGCATCCCATTCTGTCCCAATCTGCCAGAGAGAGAGAGAGAGAGAGAGAGAGAAAGGGAGAGATTCTAATTGCCATATAGGACAATTTCTTAAACTCCTACAAAAAAGTGGGGGAATACAACATCGTTAAGTCAAAGTATTCATAAAAGTAAAGTGTGAAAATTTCCAACCCAAAAAACTGAATTCTTAACCCAGAGCAGGAGATGCTTCAGAACCTGACACTGCTAGAACAGTACTGTCAGACCTGGGCCCTGACAGTAACCATGAACCAGAGTCCAGATATTTCAGAAGAAAGCAACAGTTCTGGGGAATAAATAGCACTAGATCACAACACCCTAGAGCACACAGCCAGCTACACATACCTGGGACTGACCATCAGCTCTATAATATAAATTTGCTGGAAAGAGTTCCCTTATCCAGATGATCCTGAGCTGAGTAATATCAGCCAGCTGCAGGACAGCACTGCAAAAACAATTCCAATCGCGATACAAAACGATAGGCTACAAACTAAACTGGAGAGCTATCGGAGACCAAATACAAATTACATTCTGGCAGAATACCTGGTCAGGGTGAAAAAAGGAAAGCAGAGGCAGAACCTGACCAAGCAGGAGTGCCCACAGTCTGGCCATTGTAATAGTGAGACACAGGCAGCCCTGGATGGCCAGGGAAAACAGGCTCTGTGGACACTGGGATGGGAGAGGTTGAAACAGAGATTCACTTCTTAACACACTGTTTGTAGTAATATGTTTTCTTTCCCAAATTTAGCAATTTAAACACAGAATTCCCCAAACTGTAAGATACCCAGAAGCCGTCAATCCTGCTGCAAGAAGACAAACATAGCCAACACTGGCTAGTCAGAATGCCACAACCTGCCATAGCTTGAGGCCCAAACAGTGAAGAGTGAGAGAGACACACCAGCAACTTGTCTACTGTATATTGCATGGAATTAGCTTTCAAACCGATACTGCTAGGGTTCAGATTGCTTTAGGTATGCTCATAATATAGTTGACTCAAACCGAAAATGAACAACGCGGGAATACCACAGTAGTTGTGGGCGCAACACCATGTAAAGGTCAAAAACCCCAGACAAAAAGAATATCTTAATCAGGTCCAGACTAAGTGACCACAGCATGGCCATTAAAACGGAACGTCATAAAACAAACTGGCAAGCCATGCAGGATCAGCTGTGCAGATATTTTAGGAAGACTATTAAAACAAAGTTGTGCTCCTAGCTACCTTGCGCTATAAAATACCACATAAAGGAAACAGACTTTGCTAAATTCTCTGGAAGCGTGGCTCCACTTACACAGCTACCAGACCATGAAAAATGATGAATCCTGCCAGGCGAGAAAGGCGCATGTTCCCACGTTTTTATAACTTTAAGGACGCAAAACGAGGGTAAAAAAATGTGGCTTTTTTGGTGCTTTTTAAAATACATTTTAGTCATTAACTAGACCCACTTACCCAGAGCGACGAACAAAAGTGCCGTAGTTTAGAGGTAACGAGGTAACAAAAATGGATAATGAGCTACCATGCACCATTGACGGATAATGCAAAAAGACTAGCGCTACAAAGGAGATGACATGCAATACAAATAAGCACAATCATAATCATAAGCATTCAAATATAACAGTCATGTCCTGGGGGGAAATTCAAGACTGTGGTGTGAGGTATTGTCGGAAGAGGTATGTTTTCAGTTTCCTCTCGAAGGCATTAGAAGCTTCGTATTGTCTGACTATCGCAGGCAGGGCGTTCCACCATTTGGGTGCGAGTGATGAAAAAAGTTGGCTAAAATCAAAGTCATTTTCGACTCTTATTTTTTGGGTGCTCAAGTACCAACACAATATTACTCTTGCAATGCTGATTACCTTGCACATGGATTTATTTAACGATAAACACCTCATAAAACGCAACATACCACCTTTCAATGCCATGATCTAAAATTGCAGAGCGTAAATTAAGCAGAGTGTCCAATGAATATAATGAAAAACGACAGCCTTACTTCCTGTGTAGTTCTCTTTTAATCATCTGAGAAACAGATAAACTATTTTTAATGGCTAGTTCGTTATCCTCCTGAATGTGGTCAAGTAAAGTTTGATTGGTATGTAATTGTTCTCGCTGAGGTTTCGAGGTTGTGTGGATTTATCAGAAGAGGGTCTATTTATAAAGACGAGCTCCGAATTCTCATTCAGCTTTATATAGACTCGCTTACAGGCAGCCATTGATCGACTGGCACCGTTAATCACCGGATGTAATGATGATAAGTTTCTAAAATCATCCGTCTTGCTCTTCTTAATGCAAACCCCCCCCACTCTCCATCTCATATTTAGAACAGGCCAATGTCGTTCTTGCATTAAGAAGAAATGGGTCTCATTGTACCATTGTTAAGGTATGAGCAAGGTCCCTAGTGTGCTGGTGGACACAGAGACTGCCGCAGTGGCCTATTCATTCCTATTGATTTGACTGGAGCTTGCACATAAAGGTGTGTCTCACATTGATCTTCTGACAGTGTAGGGTCCACAGGGGAACTGCACTGGTTCCCTCATGCTCTAGCATGAGGCTTTTCTCGTCCATCTTTCCCACTGTCGGAGCAACCATGTCAGAATACACAGAATGGCATATACCACTGAAAGCGTTCACTTCCTACTGAAGACACGAATGGCAATATACAAGACTCAAATGTATACAAATAATGAAGATACACATACAGAGTATTAAAAGAAACATATTTCTTCTTCCTGCAACGAATGGAACACCCTTGATGGTAGGAGCCATGAGTTGAAATGAGTAGGTTTTGCTTGATGTATATTATATTATAAAGGCATAAATATATTGGCGACTAAGTATCACAATTGTAAATTGGCTATTCGATTAAACGCAAACAGTAGGTAGTAGGTTTGTTAAACTAAAACATATCAATGAAAGATCTACTTTTCACATCTGTAGCACTCTTTACGCATGGATTGTCTTAATCCGAGTAGGTCTTTAAAAGCAATTTTGTGTCTGGTATGTTATGGGCCTGACCAAAAACCTCTGAGCATGCTTGCAGCCTTTTTCCTTCTATAGCTTTGATATAAACCCGCAGTTCTGAAACTGACATGTTGAGGTGTAGATGACACATAGCGAAGTGAAAACAAGGCATCCTATTTCCTGTAAAAACTGAGGTTGTTTTTCTAAACGTGAAAGAACCGTGTGTCAATGGTCCACTCGGTAACCAATCAGGCTATTAGACTGAGGGCCCTTCGCAAACAAAACGAGTATTTAACCTAATAACGCCCTGGGCATAATGCCATATTCATCTGGCACATCAAACCATTTAAGGAATTAGGGGGTTTTTAAATCAGGGGTGTAACTTTTCCAAGATTAAAATTCTTTTTTTCTTTACATGAGCTGTGGGATCAAGGTCCTTTTACGGTCAACAGACACTGCCCAGGTAGTAGTTAGACGGGCCGTGCCCTGTAAAACTTGCACCTAAAGAGCCTATATTTTTGTGTTCATCTTACTGTGACTGTCTTAAAAGCGTAAAAGTATTCAAAAACCAGCAGGAATAGTGAAATATTATGATCCACCTTACAATAATAACCTTATGTAGACAATAACTTTCTATTTTATAGTAAGGTAACACTTTTTTTTAGTGGATGTATGGGTGTTTTCATTGACAGACATTGTGCAAACAAACTCACAGAAAGTATTACACAGTAGGTGAGTGAAACAACCTAACATACAGTACATGGACAAAAGTATTGGGCCACACCTCTTAATCATTGAATTCAGGTGTTTCATTCAGTCCCATTGCCACAGGTGTAT
>JAOVYW010002336.1:0-15193 GCA_025775045.1 Hiodon tergisus
CGAGAGTCTGCTGTACATCTCATCACCTCTAAAAGTGGGAGTGGGGCCAGAGTAAATTACAGTCTGACTCAGACGTTAGGCCGTCTTACACACCGCTATAATTTTATGTTTCAGGACTTCAGTCTGTCTCAGTCGGATGTCGTTAACGCCGGCATGTATAACAATTTTAGAAAATGTACGTTTATTTATTATCAGCGTTTTTAAATTTGATTCGATGTCAGACACTCTGGCACCCGGATGACAACTGTGTTCGCTGGTGACTCTAGACGTGTTTCTAATAACGGAGTCGCCAATCACAAGCACTTTGTCAGTAGGCATGTTACTGAGTGGGGAGAATTTATTATATAACCGAATTGGTTGCTGGTGTTGTATCGTGGAATTTCTGGAACTATGCTTCCTCCGAATCGTAACGAAATCTGGCTGTTCAGATTGAGCTGTGACCCTAGGAGATAACCTGGCGATATAATCTGCTTAAATTCGTTTGTTTGTTTAAGTTTTTTTTATATTATGGAACAAACCACAACCACCACTAAAGGTGTATTTAAGTAACTAGATAGTGATTAAATATAAAAAATAAACCGTGGGGTGAAGACTGTAACAGTGGATCTACAGAACCATCAAAAGACATAACTTAGACCTTGCACCTGTTTGCCTTGAAATTCAATTAAAGTGCAGTTAGTTTGATGCCATGCAATTTTTGTCAATTAAATGCACTGCAATTCCATTCTCCAGCATTTTTATCAGCTCAAGGGGACTTTAATCACATTTGCATTAAACATGCACAATAGGACCCTCCCACTAACGCACATCGAAAGTCGAATCTCTAATTTCAAACATGTCGGCAACCCACAGCTTGCCCAGGAACCAAGCAATAACGGCCATAGTAAAGGAAGAAGAGATATTGATATGCATTACACAGCAGGCTATATTTCCTACTAATTTTAATGATGGTTGTACAGGCATGATTACCTGGAGATATAGTATATCTAATCAGTGACTGAACTTGGCTTGTTGAGGCTTCAAATTTATTTTGCATCTGTGATAGTACAATATATACATATGATCTTCAAAAATTCACAAAGGGTTACAGATAAGTAAAGCAATATAATTAGTTTACACTGCACAGACCTGTTTTTAGGTCTGTATATTAGCCCCGGGTACAAGAGGCAAGAATTGTACTTTTTATTTAACAAGGCAGCGCTGCATTTATTCAGACGGTGAGCAAGACCGCAGCAGTCACTGTTTCACTGGCATCAGCGGCAACTAGGAATGAGCCCTGGCGATCTGGCATCATACCCCGCACTCCCTAGAACACCACGGTCGCTAGGGTAAAATACAGAGAAAGAGTGAACATGAATTGATAAGTAGAAGTATGCTTTGCATAAGCTACAGCTATTATAGTCAGATTCAAATATTAAGTGAATGAGTTTGCCAGGTGATCTTAAGCGATAATATTGATGGTTTGTACATCATGTTTTATGTATTGTTGTACTTGATGTAATGCATTGTAAGTGCCCAATAGAGTCTTTGTTTTAAGTTGTCTTCTCTGCACAAAAAAGTACTGTAATTGGATAAAGATCTTGCCTGGACATCGTCCGGTTCAGTGTCTGTTTTCTTGAACCACTTTTCTGAGTAAATCTTAAATTAGTTATGTTGCCTAATAAGGACACATTCTATTGCTTATTTCATATCTAAGTTAGCTGATCTGATGCTTTGGTGACAGCTCGGCAACCAGTGGGTGGTTGGTTTAGTTTAGCCTCAGAATCAGATAAGCTACCTTTAAACATAAACGATGAAAAAGTCTTTGCTGAAGTGTTTTCAGTATTTGTTCTTCCTTCCGTTGGTTTTCTATGCGATTATTTGCCTGTGATTGTTACAACTCTAGATTTCTGACGTGAACTTAGCTTTACTGTCCATAAGATGCCAGCAAAATTGGCTGGGTACATAGAAGTTGGATGGCCTTTCGGAAGTGTAGTTGAGTGCAGACCACTTCAATGTGCGTCAGCAGGCATCTCCTATGGTTGACACACTGCATGTGTGACTTGGTAGTCTTGATAAAAGCAGTGGAAAATGGAAACTATCAAACTAACTGCACTTGGATGAAACTTCAAGGGGAGTCGATGCAAGGAGCACAAGTTATTTATTTTGATGGTTCTCTTTATATAATTAATTAAATTTTACTTTATTTGGTGCTGAGTTTCTCAAATCATCAAATTGCATTTTAATCAATGCAATAACAATTTATTGATTTTTGTGACATTGAACTGTCGCATCGGTGATGATCGGAGATAATCCCTGCCCTGGGGGGATTGAATCAGATTGGTTTCATAGGGTGTAAAGATCATTAATGTTAAGGGACAACGGGGGGATTATAGTGCACAGATGACTATAAAGGGCCACAGCACGGGGAAAGAAACTACAGGAAACGCTTGGGATAATCAATCGGATTAGCTAGCTAATAATAATTTTTTCTTTTCAGGGTGGAAAAATACAGACCCCTGAAGCTGAATGAAATAGTAGGGAACGAGGAAACAGTAAGCAGACTGGAGGTGGGTTTAACACGGCGGTTCTGCTTTTACAGCTAGTCTGATGGTTTTGGGTTCGGGTTTTCCATCGTATTATCGCTTCTCAACTGTACATGAATGCGTCTTAATGTACCTCTGCTCTATACTAACTTATGGTCTTTTCTTGTTGAAGGTTTTTGCGAGAGAGGGAAATGTTCCCAACATTATCATTGCTGTAAGTGTCATCAGCAGAAAATACTGTAATGGGACTATAATGGGTCTAATTTCTAATTAATAACTATTATTTTCATTGATTTTATTTATTTCTCTTGCTACCTGGGTGTGGTTGTAGGGTCCACCCGGCACAGGGAAAACCACCAGTATTTTGTGTTTAGCTCGATCACTCCTTGGTCCTGCGATGAAAGATGCAGTACTGGAGCTAAATGCTTCTAATGACAGGTGAGATCATTTGTCATAGAACACGATACATTTTTAAAAGGTGACATATTAATGCATGGAATAGAAGCAGAAGAAACATTTATCAAAGGGGGCAAAATGTATTTGTACTTTTTGTTTGAATCCACATGCCAGGACCTGTATCTTTATGGCAACGTTTTGGCAACCACTGATGGCCTTTAAGGAGACGGTAGATACTTTCATCAGTTTGAATATGTAGTCTGTCTAACAGGGTGTTGCTACATTTTTAAATGATGCTGAGGTGGTTATGTGACTGGAAGGCTTTGAGTTTACAGATTTTTATTTCATTTTTGTTCTGGTTCCAGTGTTCTTGATTTAAGAACATTCACAATTAGATGCACACAGTTCCCCAGAGCTAGTCTAACTGTTTGAGTTTGGTGCACAATGACTTACTAAAATACAATAAACTGATTCAACTATATAAGTTGGCAAACTTAAGTGTTTGTTATATTTATGCCATAAATCCTAATTAGGAAACCCTTTTTTTAACACAGATTTGGAATTTCAATGCATTTTAAATTTCCGGTTTCCACCTAGGTTTTGTGTACCATTTCGTCACCATTTTGGTCTCCTGGTCTTTGATCGGAAAATTGCATTATCTGGATTTTAACCTGCAAAATCCATATTGGAGTTAATCTGAGCTTGGGTGTATTCCTCTACAGACTACTTGGAGCCCTTCATTTTGTTTTTAAATGTAATTCTTTTAAGTTACGCCCCCAAACTACAGATTAAATGGTGTTTTTCGTGAACTTATATACTAAGATTGTGAAATTAACTAAGTAAAATATACTAAGTGCCTGTTGCATGGTTCTTTAAAAGAGGGTTGAATTTGAGCTGGGGTTTTTTTGTCTTTCAGAGGAATTGATGTCGTTAGAAACAAGATCAAAATGTTTGCCCAGCAGAAAGTTACACTTCCGAAAGGACGACACAAAATAATCATCCTGGATGAGGCCGACAGGTAATAAAACCAGCTGACTGTCTTAACTATATAGTCCCAACTCATTATTTCACACGTCTTCTGTATTTCTTTGTTTTATGTTAAATTAATTGAGCCGTATTTAACCTTCAGCATGACAGACGGCGCCCAGCAGGCTCTGAGAAGGACAATGGAGATTTACTCCAAGACGACGCGTTTCGCGCTGGCTTGTAACGCATCTGACAAGATCATAGGTGTGTGTCCTGGCTGTGCTGGCGTATTGTGGGGAATATGCAACGATGCCTTCAGCTTGTGCAGAGAATTAATGAAGGCCTCTTGCTGCCAGCAAATGTACAAGTATACCTGGTTTATTCTGATGGAGATTGTATCTATAGAGATATTTCTTTTGAATTAGACATTGATTTTATAAATCACTCGCAGTAAAGCAAGTCTAGCACTTGCCCCCTGTAAGTCTCACGTTATTGGTAGCGTTGCACGAGACCACATGTAACCTTTGTACCAGTTGTATAAAGTCTCAATTGTAATTGGACGAGACGAAAAGGAAACGTCTGAAATTTTAAGAAAATTTTATAAAACATGAAGGCCATTCAAATTCAAGTTCAAATTACCTCTGACATTTTCATTGGCAAGCAAACGCAATGTAAGTCGCTCAAAGTAGAAGTTTAAATAAGGATGCAAGGTTGAATTCTACAATGGTCCTGTTGGGTGTTTGAATAAATGCTTAAATCCTTGATACAGAATGCTTCTCTTTGAAGATCATCAGCTCTGCTGGAGATGGGGACTGATACTTGATATAGATAAACGTTGCATGCGAAGTTGAGACCACATGTGAGGTTGACCTTTTTACTCAGAGCCAATCCAGTCTCGATGCGCTGTACTGCGCTACACAAAACTGAAGGACGAGCAGATAATGATGCGGCTGATGGAGGTGGTGGAACAGGAAGGAGTCTCCACCACCAATGACGGCCTGGAGGCCATCATCTTCACAGCTCAGGGAGACATGAGACAGGTTTAGTTGCAATTCAGTGATTACTGTACTTCAAATTAACTTATTTTAATGTGCTAGTTTAAAAAAAAAAAAAAAGATTAGCTATTTTGTTGCAATACCAATAACCAATGTTCCCGTTTAACAGGCATTAAACAACTTGCAGTCAACCAATTCTGGATTTGGCATTGTCAACAGTGAGAATGTGTTCAAGGTATGGATAGCAAAGCTTGGGTTTCATTGACTTTTTATACCTTTTGGAAATTGCATAGAGAACTGTGAGCATTCCTTTGTTTTAAAAAAAGCTGGTGGGTAAAGGCTGAGCTTTTTGTTTCATTCACAGGTTTGTGACGAGCCTCATCCACTGCTGGTGAAAAGCATGCTGCAGCACTGTGTCAATGCAAATATCGATGAAGCTTACAAGGTATGGCAAATTTCTGGAAGAGAAGGATGAAGACTGAAACAAAAGTGGAGGAAAATAAGTTATCGCTTTGGCCGAATCAGCCACTCGAGTGGCATAAATATTTTTATCTGCAAAATGATCCGTGTTATGTAATTACATTTTCACACTCTCATATTAAAAAAGGGTTTAAAAACACTAAAGACTAGTTTAAAAGTGTAAAATACCATTTAAGAAAACGCATTGATTACTGAGGCACAACGCAGTGACCAAAACCATTTAAAATTTTGCCCCCTCCTCTCTAGCTAGTACATCTGAATTTAAACTACCTGCTTAACAATCTCGAAGGCACAACTGAGCATATTTCGATCAATTGCATTCCTACACAAGATGCCAATCAACCGATTAACACCAATGATGGTTAAAAAAAGTTTCTTGCCCTCCTCCAGCAAAAACAAATTTCTGTAATTTAAATTGTGCATGTCGGCTCCTCCCTCAGATTATTGAGCAGCTGTGGTCACTGGGTTATTCTCCAGAGGACATCATTGGAAATGTCTTCAGAGTTTGCAAAACACTCCAGATGCCAGAGTACCTGAAACTGGAGTTTATAAAGGTGAGACAGTGAAAGCTTGCCCTCTTTGTGTTACTTGATTATGATTAACCAAATGTGGTATGAACTTTGCAGTACCCTGATGGTTGATTGTTGTTTCTCTCTCTCTCTCAGGAGATCGGCTACACACACATGAAGGTGGCTGAGGGGGTGAACTCCCTGCTGCAGATGGCGGGGCTCTTGGGACGCCTGTGTGGTAAAACGGTGGCTCCTGATGCCAGCTAGGAACCACCCCTGGCTTTCTGGCATGTTTTCATCGCTGTGGGGGGGTACTCGCTCAGCAAAGTTTAGAAGGACTGTTTCAATGAACGCAGAAATCTATTTGGATGATATGAGTGTTTTAATACGAACGATCCAACTGTAGATAAAGCTGCAAGCTGTTATCAGTTAATATTTGTTTTTTAAAAAGCACATGGACCATTTTCGCACCAATTCAGTGCAAAAATAAATATTAATACTAATGATCATCAGTGTGCGTTTACACAATGGTACCTTGTTCTACTTCATACTTTCTGTTTAAAATCATGTTTTTTTTTCCCCTGTTAGGTTACCTTGTTGCTTCAAGATTTTGATTAAATGTTTAAATAGAAGCATCACTGACACGTGCGTTAGTTTAAAAAAAACTGGGTTTATTTACAGATTTTATTTATATACATATTTAGATGTTTTACATAAAATAGTTACGTTTAATGCATAAGTTGTAACTCTTTACTGACTTTTTTTTTTGTTCATATCTGGTGTCCTGTGGTCACTCCCGCTAATTAATGTTGGAGACCTAGTGTTATGCAGCATGTTCCTCTTGGGTCATCAGGCCAGGGTGTCTTCAGTGTTTCTTCTGATTCTCATAATCTGGTTCATCTGAATCTGGGACGTACAGAAGCACACCGACTGTGTTGTTTGGCTGGGCTTATAAAGTTGCTCTTGGAGTGCAAATCGGATGTTTAGAGACGGTAAAGGGATACAAACCTTCATCTTTAATATGTTTCAGATATGCTGCGTTTTCGTAATCAGAGTCGTCATCTGTTACGAAAGGAAAACAAGATATCTATTCAGAAATTTTTGACTTCCTTCTACCCGAGATCTAAACTTTAAACAGTTTGACAACCTCCGTGAATTTTAAACATTACTCAAAAGGCATACTGTCAAGACCATGTAGGCAGTGTTTACATAAGTTACTTACCCACAGCCTGTCCAGGTTTAGTTGATATAGTTGGAAATACATTTTCATAGTTCGCTTCTATATCTGAGAAGAAAGGGAATATTTATTTATTTAAATTAAGTCTTGATCAAAAAGTAGTGTTAAATAAGCTAACTCAAGCAAGCATTTAGACTTGTTTTAAGTCCCATTTTAGTGACCATCTAGTTATCTATGCGAATGAGAATAAAGCTGTTAAAATAAGGCAACGACAACATGCCTCATATGGTCGAGTGTTCTCATGTTGTGTGAGCTGAAACAATGCCTTTTTCATACTGCTCACTTCCGATTTTCCTTTATTGCAACCACAGTGCATACTAGCCCTTTGTACCAGGGGTTATGAAGCACAGGGCTAGGGGGGAAAAAAGAGAACTCATTCTATACTACGTGCAAAAATCGGATATTTGAGGAACAATTTGATTTTAAAAGTATGTATTAAATCTATCTATTGACTCTGTTATGAGAAGTAAATGTGAAAATCTTTGTATTGTCTAGGAAGTGAAATAATATTTTAGGTCATAATTACCTGTGTCTGGACTACTGTTCATTTCATTCTCATACTTTGATGCTGAAATAGGATCCCTGCAAAATAGCATTGAAGTGCCCAAATTACAGTCCACAGAAATCTTCTTACAGCAGGATTACCATAGTAAGTTAGAATATCTGGTTTTATTTAATATATGGTTTTCATAGGTCTGATGCAAAAATCATGTTTTTAAAAAGCACATTTTGGTACACTCAACACTGCACTGACGACACATTTCACTTTTATTTTCACTTATCCATCACAGTATTCAGAAATACTTACACGTATGTAGGTTCAGCATTTTTAACTAAAATAAATTAAATACAAAGTAAAGTTGACATGCAATATGACCATTCCAAAATGTTGACATAAGGATTGAAATGTATAGTCAGCCTGTATGAGAGTTAAGGATTCTGGATCACTTACAATTCTGAATATTTTGGTAGTCGAGTTGCACTAGCTGTTCTTCAGCACTCGCTGTTAAAATATTTCAAACACAAACATTTATGCGCACACTTTATAAATATATATGTATGTATGTGTGAGTGTAGATTGAGCTACACTGATAATGTAATAGTTACTAGTAAGACTGTCTCTGCTTACCCTCTGATATAGGATATTTCACTGCTGGAAGCTGCCTGTAAAATTTGGTTGTGTTAAACAGTATAACAAATGTAAAGTAGATCCAGTAGGGTAGGCCCCGATCATATAGATGATTGTGGATCCTTATCTTAGGTTTAGACCTCCCCTATAATGTATAATTATAATAATACTAATAATATTAAACAATGCACTCAATACTCAAGGGATTATTCATGGTTTAGAAAAAACCTGGTTTACATTAGGAAAATGTATATTACTTACATATATATATATTATACCTATATATAGGCTTAGATAAATTTACTGAGAAAGCACTGGATACAATCAAGATGGTCTCTATTATTAGAGAGGCTATTATTTTTACTATTTAAAATTTTAAAAACAAATGATTCAATTTGTTTTTTCTGAAGGTAGCATGCAAGGCAACAAAGATACTATATTTTCTGTTTAAAATAGTGGGCTCTATACAGACAATCCAAAAAGATAGATGAAATGATTCAGTAGTCCATTGACCCATTATTCAACACATTAGTTTTTTATCTGGGAAATTAAAAGATAGTAGGGTAAAAGAAAGATTAATGCAGCTGTTTCACTTTTCCTGACGATCTGCTGTGATTGCAAGACAAGAAGTTACATCGAGAAGGTTAATGGCCACTTTAATATATGTGACTGCAAACAAATACAAAAAAAACTGAATATGCTTGTTTTTGCTGTCACAAATATGTTAAAGTCACTTATTTTGTAGGAATATGGGCTTTCAGTTACTTTTGATCACTTTCGAAAAAAGTAAAACAGCTGATAGATTTGTCACGCACTGCCGTTACATAAAAGTTCACCCTGATAAATTACTTTGTAGACAGTGTAGTTAACGATTGTCCGAACTGAAATTCGGTTTACCACAAAGCACTTATCTGTAACACCTGGACCAGGAACCATTGAGGAGGCTTGAAAAAAGAATGGCTGAAACTTGAGTGATGGACTTAAATAACATTGAGTCTATAAGAGTTTTATACGAATAAAGTTCAAATACAGTTGTACATAATGTATTTTATAAATGCAGGCAGTACATATTAAACTATTTATGCTTTTGGCATGCACCTAACGTAAGGTTTACTTTGAACTCCATGAAAACAATTAAGAAAACTTGCTTTGTATAAAATCTTCAGAGTAGCCTACTTACTCTAAAGGCGACTTCCTTGAAATCTGGTTACACAGAGTTACTGAAGAAAGACAAAAAGAACAAAAAGTAAAATGGGCGTTCAGCTCTAACTTTTCAGCTATATTGCTTCAATTGGAATAGCTTTGCTTCTCCTCACCCTTACCCTGTTAGAATACTGGCAAAGTAAGAGCTAGTCAAATGCTACCTATTTAATTAGGTAATATTTCTTTTTCATGTTGAAAACTATTCTTTCCTATATTCTTATCTATTTTACAACAATATAACAGTAACTTACCCCTTTTTGATGGTACTGTGGTTAAGATCCTTCTGTCTCGATGCCTTATAAAGACAAAATTGAATGCAATTAAATGTTTTAGTTAGTTGTGTATTTAACTTTATTCACAAGCGTTATCAGAAACTTGAAACCTATCGAGCACCTATTATGGTCCAGAAGTTAGAACGGTCAATAAAACAGGGAAAAAAGCATTCTGGACTGTAATGCAAGAATGACTAAAATCACATCCACCTCCTTTAAACATAGCGTGTGACCTTATTTTGTACAACAAATCTTTTCCTTAATCTGAAATTTTAATGCGAGTAAACACATTTGTATCACACTATCACAAATATTACATTATTTTCTTACATACACTAATGTTTTAAATTATCTTTAATTTCTGCAAATGACACTAATATTACAAACACAGTAGCACTGTACTTACAATGTTTGTTGGTTATAAATGTGTTTTTCTTCTTTTATTATTTCTACCACAAAAAAAAAAGACCACAATTACAATTTAGAATATTGAATAACGTTATTCATTTTTATAACCGATTTATGACATAGCAGCTGATCAATAAACATTTATCTTTACTCCAGCTGGAACCGATAATGGGGTTAATGATTTTCAAAAAGGTAAGCAAGGATAGTAATTCTGCATTCTGCAGTCTGCAGTCATTCGGATGAAAGTCAGAGAAAGTCAGAGAATGGACAGTTAGTGTGACGTTCGGCACTCACTGGATCTCTTTCGGCAACATAGACACATCGCAAATATCACGCCCAGTGATGCTAAAGTTGTTATGGCAAGGACAGCATTTTGCTGGCTTGAAATTGTAGCCATACCTAGGGGAAGGGGGGGGGGGGGAAGACAATGTCATCATTATTTGAAAACCAGCTAAACTAACAAAATACCTGCAGATCTCTGCCTGAAGTCAGTGGCATTTAACTAGAGAATGCCCATATATACCCAAAAGCACCTTGGATTGTTGATAACTATTAAGAGCTAGGTCCATACTTTGGTTCTATTCTTGCAAATTCAGACCTAAAGGAAGTAGACTGTACTGGTATTCTCACCAGTATTTTCTGTAAAACAGGATGTGTCGATGCTGTAACCACTGCAACACCCCCACACACTTTACAAAAAGTAAAGGTAACTTAAAATAACAGATATAACGCACTGCAACACGTGAGCTTTCCCCCTAGAACTATGGTTCTCAAAAAATATTGTTATGCCAAGTTTTGCCAACTTTAAATTTAAACACATTAATCAGAAGAAACAGAATACATTTCTGCCCATTTAATTTATTTGAACCAAATATGACAAAAATTGTCATATGAGTGTGTATTCTTGTTTTCTTTACTCATTGCAGTAACAAGTAATGCCAATATAAATAGCTTAAGGAGATTTAAATAGCAGTCCTTATTGCCCAGGTTTTTCAGCGATAAACCCTTGACCAGAATTATCAGGGCTCATGTGTGGCTGTGCCTTCTCAGATAATAATAGTGGTTTCCTTGGGTTTCATCACTACTTAAGTTTTCATTTCAAGGAAACTTGAAATTTGGAAGGGAAGACCTAATTAATTAATTAAAATAGTCAATAGTCACATGTATCGAGGAGGTGAAAACTGAACAGAATCCAATTAATAATATAGCTATGGGGTATATTATATTATATATATATATATATTATATATATATTACAATATTCCTTTGTAAAATTATATATTCCTTGTTGTATGGAAACATGAAAACATAAGCACCAAAAGCACAGCGGTTTGAAGCCTTTATTTTTAAAAAGATGATTTGTGATTACAAAGTGAATGTCCAAAAATAATGCATTAAAATTAATTTATAATAGTTTCAATGCTGACGGTGACATTTTATACTGCTGCGTGTGCATTTGGATACTATTTAAACTATTTGTCATTTCGATGAACGACGTGGTGAGGACAAAACCGACAAACATTACATGACACAATATATTTAGGTTTAATACAATTAAAGTTTCTGTTCCGTTAGAGGAGTGGGCTTATATTGAGACAAAAGGGGTACCGGCACTGTGATTATAGGTCGAGAACAATGTGAATATTCTGTGAAATACCTGTGGAACTTCCCCAATGCATTTCAGAAAAAAAAAACACAACCGTTATGTTGTTACTAACATTGTTACTGCAAAACTTCAGAATTTTGAAATGCAACTGACACAATACACAAATTTTAATATATACCCCCCTAGTTGCAAGAAGCACGGCTCTGCTCATTCCATAGGCTGATTCACATCAAGTAATTCCGCACCGTCCTGTTTAGTTCACCTTAGATACACTTCTACCATTACTGAATCTTAAATTAAATTAATTACCAGAAAAGGTGCACCAGGACTGCTGTATATCTCTATTCCACATTCTTTATTCTGTATTCCTGTTCCCGGCGGCATTAATATTTCCCCCTTTTCCATTTACACCCACTAAAAGCCATGTAGATAATATCAGGAATGTTTACACCTTGCTAATAGGAAAACCGCTCACATGAAATGCTGAAGATGTGAATAACCTGAACATTACCTTCAGTAGGGCTTTCCGCGCCTCTTATTTCTGCTCCCACACATAACAAACGTGTAAGTCTGAACTAATGGGCTGGTGACACGGCATAAAAGGTATCAAGGCTTCCTGTTTGAAACAGAACTGCTCACCACATCCGCAACAAGACGTGCTGGACAACTGAAGAGACCAGCATAAGCCCTGATACCCATATGTATTTCCCAAGCAAGCCACTGGACCTTGACTAAAGAAAAGCAGCTGAAAGATGGCTCACATTTAAGGACTTAGCCAAGGAACATTGCTTCCTTCCACTTTCAATCGTTACTATTTTTCCTCTGGTTCTCAGGGCTGTCAAACCCATGGAACAATTGTTTTAGATTTCTTTACTATACAAAACTCACAATATGAAGCACAGAGTAAGTAGCACATATTGTTCCAGCCTAATATGGCCTCATCTGATCTGATCAGACTCTTCACTTCAACAAGCACATTCAATATACTGTACATGAGCTAGGGTGCAGGGGAAGTTCACCCCCCTGTCCAACCCCAACCCGCCTACAGAGATCTGGTACTCATAAAACACATTTACTTAGATTTCAGAACTTTGAGTTATAGAGTTGACTTTCAGAGTTACACTACCATTAAAAAGTTTGGGGTCACTTAAAAACTTCCTTGTGTTCAAAATAAAAGCAAATTTTTTGTAAATTTTCCTTTGTATGATAACGTGTTCTGTATGTGTATAAGAAGTGAACCCCATGATTGGAGCCGCTCTCTCTTGCTCTCACTTGAGGTAGAGGGACTCTGTCAGCCGACATTAAAATCTGTGTTGAACTGTCTTTAGTAGCCTTTGTCTCAAGACTTTGTCTCACAGAATTAGGAGATTCGCCTTAGAATTTCCACGACACCATTAAAATAACATCAAATTAATCAGAAATACAGTGTAGACATTGTTGTAAACGACTATTGTAGTAGGAAATGGCTGATTTTTAATGGAATATCTAAATAGGTCTACAGAAGCCCTAGGTTTGCTAATCCAAGTTTATCATTTGAAAAGGCTAATTGATCATTTGAAAACTCTTTTGCAATGTTAGCACAGCTGAAAAGTGTTGTGCCAATTAAAGAAGCAATAAAACGGGCCTTCTTTAGACTAGTTGAGTATCTGGAGCATCAGCAATTGTGAGTTCGATTACAGGCTCAAAATGGCCAGAGACAAATAACTTTCTTCTGAAATGATTCTATTCTTGTTTTGAGAAATGAAGGCTATTCCATGCGAGAAAGTACCAAGAAACTGAAGATCACATACAACACTGTGTACTTCTCCCTTCACAGAACAAAGCAAACTAGATATAACCAGAACAGAAAGAGGAGTGGGAGGCTCCAGTACAGAACTGAGCAGGAGGACAAATACATTAGAGTGTCTAGTTTGAGAAACAGACTCGTCACAGGTCCTCAACTGGCGGCTTCATTAAATAGGACCCGCAAAACGTGTCTCAACATCAACAGCGAAGGGGCAAGAAACTTTTCACTTTTACTTCGAAAACAAAGAAATTTCTAAGTGACCCCAGACTTTTGAACATCAATGTATAATATGCAGGCTTAGTATAATACATGTGTATATCTGCTTAATCAAAATCTTTACACCGATTTATGGCCATATTGAAATACCATTATATTTGACCTTTGCATTCACAATAGTAAAAAAGCAGCACTGAGATGTAAATTACTTCTACACTGTCTCTTTTTTAACTAAATAGTGAACCATGCTGTAATGTAAAGACCCTTTCTGCACATACCTTTAGAAGGTGGCCTTCTTCACAAACAAAGCAATTCCGAGGCACAGCTGTGCTATTGTTCCAGAATGGCTCAAGGTTCTGTAAGTCATGTTTGACACCCAGTCAACTGCACTCATAAGGTTCAATCAACTAAAAAGTTAACGCAATGTTTCAAACCATACCTCTTGGTCTGAGAACGTTACAGGGAGAAAAAGCAGTAATATCACCAGTTTTATGTTAAATATCTAGAGTAAAGAGAAGAGATTTATTGACATATTTCATGTAATCAACACAGTGGTTTTAAGACTTGGGAATAACCATCTTTTTAAACAGGATTAAGTCTGTAAGGACAAAATTTGTATGAACTATACAATACTTGTGTTTATCAAATTCGGTGATTCTGGCCCTCTCTTACATGACATTCTAGGGGAATTTTCACAACTTGTACCCTGTTTCACATACAACTGTGCAAAAAACTCTAGTGTACATGTATAATTGACAGCTATCAATGACTAGCAATTCCACCTTAGTGACCTTTAAGTTAAATTTTACTTCCAATATATGATCAAGTGATATCCAGTATTTCATTAGGATTGCAATATAACAACTTAGAAATTACAAGAGATGAAATAAGATGATTCGAAAAACATAATTTGGCAATTATAACAGTTTTCACAATAGGTTGAATCTTTGGAAGAAAAGAAAAGCCTATCTTGAACAGCGACAAAACACAAAAAAATCAAAAAACAAAAGTTATTGAAGATCCTGTTTTATTTTAAAATACTCACAAAATACGTAGTCCTTTCATTATTTTTTTTGTGCATTTTAATATGGATTAAGCTACATAGACTAGATCAGGATGCCTTTCAAATGTAATTTAATAGTATGCTGCTAGGATGGTAGTCTAATGTTATATATACATATACAGCGGGTGAAATAAGTATTGAACACGTCACCATTTTTCTCAGTAAATATATTTCCAAAGATGCTATTGACATGAAATTTTCACCAGATGTTGGATACAAAGAAACCAAAACAAAGGAGCTCAGCAAATTAAGTTATGTGTAATATTGTGAAATGACACAGGGAAAAAGTATTGAACACAAGAAAGGGAGGTGCAAAAAGGCATGGAAAAGCTGAAAACTATCAGTAATTAAAAAGCAATCCAGCCCCTTGTCAGTGCAAATTAATATCAGCTGGTTCAGTCC
>JAOVYW010002337.1:0-11746 GCA_025775045.1 Hiodon tergisus
TGTAAACTGGAGAGTGTGTGTGTAAACAGAAGAGAGTGTGTGTGTAAACAGAAGAGAGTGTGTGTGTCTGTAAACTGGAGAGTGTGTGTGTAAACAGAAGAGTGTGTGTGTGTGTGTGTAAACAGAAGAGTGCGTGTGTAAACCGAAGAGTGTGTGTGTAAACAGAAGAGTGTGTGTGTGTCTGTAAACTGGAGAGTGTGTGTGTAAACAGAAGAGAGTGTGTGTGTAAACAGAAGAGAGTGTGTGTGTCTGTAAACTGGAGAGTGTGTGTGTAAACAGAAGAGTGTGTGTGTGTGTGTCTGTAAACTGGAGAGTGTACCTGCTCTGTACGATGGCCTGCTCCACCCGGGTGCTCCTCTCGGTGGGCGGAGTCCCAGCAGAATTTTGACTCATGACTGACAGGAACTTCAGCAGCAGTTTTGTACTTTCCGTTTTCCCAGCTCCACTTTCTCCACTGAAGAGCCCAAGACACAACGTTTAGTGTCGGCAAAGGAACAACATTAACTGTAGCCCAAGACACAACGTTTACCGTCGGCAAAGGAACAACATTAACTGTAGCCCAAGACACAACGTTTACCGTCGGCAAAGGAACGACATTAACTGTAGCCCAAGACACAACGTTTACCGTCGGCAAAGGAACAACATTAACTGTAGCCCAAGACAACGTTTACCGTCGGCAAAGGAACAACATTAACTGTAGCCCAAGACACAACGTTTACCGTCGGCAAAGGAACAACATTAACTGTAGCCAAAGAGACAACGTTTAATTCCTGAGACCCCCATCACTTTCTCCACAGCAAACACACAGTTCACTGCCCTATCAGGCCACAATCCTTAAAACTTCATCACCCCCCGACAACAGACAAAAAGACCCATGTTAACCGCCATTCCCAGCCTCATTTATGAAACCTCCATCATTAGCCCCACAGCGCGCACACACAGACAGACCCACCTTTAGTGTCCAGACCACATCCGCTGTCCCCACAGGGCTCTGAAACCCTATTGAAATCTCTACAAGCCTCCTAATTCATATGTAATCAAATAATCAGACCCCCTGTTATTGACATACAGGACTGTCTTGTGACATCAGATTCTGCCCCAAGCTGTCATTCAGAATGGTGGAAAGGTAGGTTCCCCCAGGGATCTGTCCATCACTCAGACAGGAAGCCAAGAACTCTTGGACTTGGCAGCAAGGCAGCACTAGACAGGACATACGTGACCCCTTTTGACTAACAAAACGGCAGCTGTCGGACAAAAAGGACAGTCAGCCCTGAGCAAACCGGGGTTACCCAGAATGACCCGGCTCACCTGATGAGGACGCACTGACTGTCGTGCCTCTTCCACAAGCAGCGGTAGCACTCGTTGGCCACTGCAAAGACGTGGGGCGGCAGCTCCCCCTGCTGGTGCCGGCTGTACAGCTCCACGGCGGCTGGGTCGTACAGCCCGGCAATCTCCTTGTAGGGGTTTACTGCGGCTAGGATGGAGCCAATGTTGGTCTGAGAGGGGGGCAGCAGACAGAAAAATGGAAAAGTGACAGAAAGCTAAGCAATGAGGCAAGGCAAGGCATTGAGTTCTTATAAAATCCCATAAGAAGATTATTCATAGTACAGATGAAAGTAGCTCAGATTTCAGGGCCTTCTGCCCAGGGAAAAAAAGCCCTTTCATTTTGTTATCTGAAAAATCAGGTCTACTGCCTTTCTTTATGAACATTTGTAATAGATTGGTATGTCATTTAAAGATCCGCTAAGTGATGAACATATGAGCCCACATCTCTTGCTTTTCCCAGGAAGAAGCCTGCTTGTGTCTAAATATACAAATCTACAGCCAAGCTGGTTGATCCATTCAACAGCAAAGGTATCTGCGGCAAAGGCCCCCACCCTCCTCATCGTCAACGCTGGGTAAAGACAGGTGAGGAATTGCTCACTGGAGGCACAACCACGTTTGGCTGCTAGCTGCTTTGGAGAGGGAATGCTAAAGAAAGTGTTGTCCTTATCTTTCAACACAAGGGGGCAGAGCAGGGGCAAAGCAAACCTAGCAGTAACCTTATGGCATTTCTGCTGCAACAGGGCCTTCCATCTGTCTTATCTGACATTGTCAGCCCAGCTCTTTGCTTCAGAAAACTAGTATTCATTTAATTTGTGACACTGGTGGGTACATTTTTTGAACACTGTAGTAAGAATTTTCATGTACACATTTGGCTTTGCTCAGTTACATTACAATTTTGGTAATTTTTTTTATGGAGCCTACATAACAGATTCTGGACAGCCCATGTTGGTTAATGGGTTGTGAACCACTGGTTTAAAAATCACTATTACTTAAGAGACAAGTAAGTCACAAATTGTAGTAGTTTTTCTTCTTCTTTTGATTACTTCAGTGATTGGATGAAACCGAGAGACGCAAGAAAACTAGCAAACCCTTTGACTTCAGCACACGAGCACACATACACACGTTTTCTCTAGCTGTCACTCCCAGCGACCATAACAGCTCTGGTTAAGAATCCAGGGTCAGTCATCTCTGAGCTGGGCAAGGGTAACCGTGACAACGCCACAGGGCCTTACGTAGATGCTGTCCTTCCTGTAACGCAGGTAGAGGTTGTGCATGATGGCGCCTTCATGTAGTTCAGCTAGAGTGGACATGTCCTCAACTCCGTCGATGCTGGACTGGTGCATGGGGCTGACGTTATCCCGGTTCACCTCCTCCAGCTGCATATAGATCACCTGAGAGGCACAGAGACCAATGTTTGTTCTTCCCTGTCAGCGAACGCACAGGGGCTGGTTCTGAATGTGTGGCACGCACTCCCTTTCCGAGCTCGTCTGTTTATATTGGTACCCATGGATGCAGGAAAGAAATTAAATAACGTTCAGTTACTTCCCAGAGGCTAGCCTCAGAGAAGTAGACTGTGAACGTGTGGGTAAGCATTTGACATTAGTCCATAGTTTCAGACATACAACTGGTTAACAAATATATATTGTCTAGTTAATTATATCGTTAACATTATTTTGCATTTGTTGGCATCCCAAAGACTATTCCCCTGCGCTGTGACCACCCCCCTCCTGCACCAGTCGCCCCTGGAGCAAAGGGACTATGTCATCATCCCAATTCTACACACGGGAGATGAAGCCTGTCTCATCCGCTGTTGGACCCCAATTTCATCATCACTGTTCGACATAGAGAACTCAATCTCGTCATCACTGTTACACACACAACAGTCTCATTATTATGCACTCTGGAGGAACGCTATGGGTGTACTGTGGAAGGGTTTTAAACAAGTACGATCAGAGCTGGGGTATTTGGACATCATAACACCCATCTCTCTGGCACTAAGGGTGGAGTATGCACTCTCTCTGTGTGAAAATACTCAGCAAAACTGACCGCAGCAGGAAAAAAACATTGTGTTGATCAGAAATGTTTCGGTCCTAATGTTTCATTCCAACACATTTGACAGAAGTGCTTCAGTTGCTCTGAAGAGCCTTAAGATTAAAAGGAACATGCACGAGTTAAGGATTTGAGAAGAACAAGAAAGGGATTGTTTCAGTAGGACTTTCAGAGGGTCTGTAAAGCCTTGTTTAGTACACATTCGGGGGTAGCTGGTTTATCAAGGAAAATATAAGGAAGTGAAAAACAGGCTCTCTATTTTAGGATGTTCAAATGACTGAATAATAACATGCTGCCCCCACAGGATGGAGGGGAGTGTTTTTAGCTTTCAATTTTCTGTTTCGTGTGGTCTCTTCCTCTCCGGCCCAAATTTTGTACACAGCTCAAACCATTTGTTGTGGTGGTTTATACAAAACCCTGATTGTGTGTGTATCTGACATTCTGCTGAGTAAACCAGCATTTGCTAACATTGTTTCTCAAGACAAGCTCCTTAAGCTTAAAGTAAGAATTGAAACATGGTTTCCACGGGTTCAAGTTTAAAGAGCAATAAAGCAGTCCTCGCTTTAGCAAGACGACAATATTTCAGCAGCTCCATTGCATTTTGATTAATCTCATAGGAGTCTTTGATCTATACTCCCCATTTCCAAGGCAACAGCATACGGGACAGAAAGTGACCCCAGGAGTAGGGTGTCTGTGGTGCAATCGTGAGCAGAGATCTGCATACGCCAGAACGTGAATAAGTGAATTCCCACTGGAACGGGGGACATGATGTGCACTTTATACACTGTTCCAGAGGCCACAAAAGCTTCCGCCGCCTGCCCTGAGCGGCCACTAGGGCCCACGGAAAGCCGGAGAAGCAGAGAGAAAGGTAATGTAGTATAGTCAGTGGCCATTCATATCGACGTCTGTCTGGGGCCAAAATCCACAGGCTTGCGATTGGCATAATGGGTATCGTGGACACAGGTTGTTTTATGGACCCAAACACAGACAAAACAAGGGGATAAAGAAAACACAGGACTTTACTTCTTACAAACAAAACACAGGTCAAACGCTAAGCAAGACAGACTAGAATTCAAAACTATTTTAGCAACCAACAAGATATGCAAGAAAGACCAGGAAAAGCACAAGACAATCCAACAGAAAGAAGTGACACTACGAGACTGGTATATATAGGGGAGTGCTGGATAGATGATTGACAAACAATGACTAACACCGGTGACTGATTAAGGGAAATGTTAGTGCAGGGCGAATGAAAACAAAGGATGAATGAAACAGTGCACATGGGTTAGTGGAATGTTAATTGAATGATTGGTTGACTGAAAACCGAGAGTAACACAAAAGGTGAAGGTGAAATGTGACAATGGGGGGGGCGTTTTTAAAATCTGCGGTTGGATCATTCAGCTCACAAATATACATATACAATCAAAAGGAAGTCTAAAAAGGAAAAGATGATTATAAATAACTATAGTTACACATTCAAAGTAACAAATTAGGTTTACCATGTAACTGTGCGTGGACCGTAATTTGTTCTATTGAACCCAGGGGACAAGAGTGCAGAACCCTGGGTCAGATCTGGCCCTTCCTGCTCAAGTTTGCTTCTACAAATCTCAGGTGGTCGTGGGCCAGAAATCTCAGTCCCTCTCTTTGAGCACAGCAGTGCGTCATATTGCCTCTTCTTGGCTCCGTCTCTGTTTGGGTAATCTGCCTCACGCAGTGAATACGCTGTGGTGTGTGTGGGCATTTAACTTCCCCGTCCTATACACAGGGGACACTAGGACCCTGAAGGAATGTGCTGCACTGGAGAAGCACGGAGAGGAAGGCAATGCAGCATTGATTTTCACAGGGAGAGCAGACCCATTATAGACAGGAGGATAAACAATCCGGCGTGCTGAATTTCTGTAATGTGTTTTTAAACGGATCTATATCCTGGGTGCGCCACTTGTGCTTGCCGACTGACTTCAATACAAAGCACCCTAAGCAGTATTTTAGTGTGCGCACATCTGTGTGTGTGTGTGTTTGCGAGAGAGAGCGAGGTGTGTGTGTGTGTGTGTGGCACTGGGTGGTATTTTTACGAGATTTCATAAACTAATCATTATTTAATGTTCTTACAAGGAAGATTGACGTCAAATGGTTTCTCAAAGGCTTCCCCTCAAACCAAAGATTGATGCTCCACTCTTCAGTAAAAATTATTCAACCCATGTTGAGGTAAATGACAAAGGTCTCATTGTTTGGGAACAGATTCAGTCAGTTCAGAACAAGACCCCCATATCTACCTCAGCTCATTCCAGTGGTCGCAAAACGTAAGCACACCCATAGTTCGGTCGTGCCGACCGGATCAGGGTCTGCTCTGAGTAGGGTTGTCAATGTATCCAGTGATAGAAAACTGAATGTAGAGCTTCTGCTAATTTAATTGCTTGTACAGAGTTTTCCTCTTGCTTACATCTTTACACAAAGCCTGTGCAACCATAACCACCTTCAACCTACATGACATCCCTCACCTTATGTATTGATTTAGGGTGTCTGGTACCTGATGTGCTTGTTTCATTGCATTCCGATGGACTGGTCCAGAAGCAAAGAGTTCCAATCAGCAAATGGAACTGTTTTATAGGAAATGGCAAGGGTAGACGGCATAGCCCAACTGTGAATTTCTGGAGGGGACATTGGGGAAGTTTGAATCTTGATAAAATGTGATTTATATAGCAGAATGTTGTTTACGTTAACCAAAAGTATATTCATGGGTCTGATTTTGGTTAATTTATATAATGTGTTTTCTGTGTTTGTGTAATATTGTGTTTGTTCTGTATGTAAATGGTGCTGGCCACCTTTAAATTCAGTGTGCTAGACAATTCTTTGTCTAGTAGGGTAGTTGGTGATTTACTAGCCTAGTCTGGTTAGATTTTTGTGGTGATTTGTCCGAGAGCGAGAGCGATATTATTTGAAGTATTTTTGAAGTAGTAAAAATGTGTTGTAATGGCCAACTGCGCTCCCACAGTTGAGACGTCAAATGCGTCAGTCAGTCATCGCAGGTGCACACAGCCTGTTATGGACCATTAGCGGTGACAACTGTCAGGCACAAGGCCAGAGACCTGAGTCACAGGTTACAGTTGCCAAGCGATGGAGTCCCTTTGGCAGAAGGCGAGGGATGTCATGTAGGTTGAAGGTGGTTATGTTTGCACAGGCTTTGTGTAAAGATGTAAGCAAGAGGAAAACTCTCTACAAGCAATTAAATTAGCAGAAGCTCTACATTACAGAACCTTTGGATACATTGTAAATCACTGGATAACCCCGTCTGTATTCCAGTATAACATGTTATAAGGGCCGTGTGTGTGTCTTTCTCAGTGACTGCGTCTTTGTGTGTGTGTGTGTGTGTGCGTGCGTGCGTGCGTGCGTGCGTGCGTGCGTCTAAATGTCTCAGAGACTGTGTGTGCGTAAGTGTCTGCCTCCTCCTCCTGTTTGCTCATTCATGAACCATCAGACACGAGGATCAGCGGAGAAGCACTGGAGAAGGTGCTTGTTTCAGTACAACGCTGCAGCCAGACACCTCGTGTTTCGCTGACAGGATTCCACTGCAGAAGATTGACAAAGACCCCTGAGACCTGAAACCTGAGACCAAATGCAGAGAGCTCCCGTAGATTCAACAGCCAATCCCCAATCCCTCAACAATCCTGCCTCTCGTTTTCTCCATCTCTCCTATCTCTCTCCTCTCTCATTCTCTCGTTCAATAAATTGATTCAATGTTTTTTCTTGTGCATTTTAAATCTAAGATTCTGTCCCTTTCAAGCAAAATTCAATTGTAATTTGGCACATTTTGGTGTATTTTTGTGACAGTTCTATAATGCATTAGTCGGGTGTCCAAATTGGGTGACCAATCAGTGATGATTTTACATCGTAGCGACATTGTAAAATAGTTGCAGCTACGTTCTGCTATGAGGACTTTACCAGGACTGGCTGTCAGGTTCTGTTTGTGTTCAAAGCCCAGCTGTATCGCACCGCCAGCTTTTTGCCAGAGATGGCCTTCCCCTATTTAAGAGTCAGCTATGGTGGAGAAACAGAGCAGGTGCCTCTGGGAGTAAGGGGTAGATTCTGCCGCCTCTGTTTCAACCAATGTTGCAAAAACTCCAGTGTGTTTCCAGCCCCACGGCAGACACGAGGTCTTTCTGTCCTATTGCGACCACAAAGAGAGCTTTCTGCTGGTAAACAGCATGCATAAAAATACAGACATACACATAAATCGGTTCATCGTTATTAAATGCATGGGCAATCTCACTCTCAGAGCTCCACAAAGTCGTATGTTGACACAGGGGTGAGGTCCCGAGATCAGCTGGTTTTGTGTGTTTGGGTTGTGACTCGGGTCTAAAGAAGCCCTGATAGCTACATCATAAGTGGTCTGTGCTCAGTGCTTTGTGCTCAGTTCTCTGCGCTCAGTGCTTTTGCAATGATTATTTCTTTAGTGTCTCTGGTGGTTTTTCAGCACTGCGGGACGATCTCTCCTCATGTGAATGTAGGTCAGTATTGCCCAAAGCCCTTTCTGCTTAATTTGGCAAGTCGAATGGCAAAAATAAGAGCTAAAGTTATGCAGATCAGCTCATTATATTGAAGATCTGAAGATCTCTATGTTGAAGATATCAGCACTGTGTGTGCATGTGTGTTGTGTCTGTGCGTTTAAATCCCTCTCCGCCAAATAGCTAAAAACCAACACGTGAGTGTTTTCGGGCAGTATGTGTCGGGGCCAAAACAGGTAGCAGATGAAGTGTGCAGTGTTTTTGTGCAGCAGTCAAATAAACTACAGAAAAACTTACAGAACGACCTACAGTACAACCTACAACCAACAATACAAGCTACAGTAAAACCTACAGTAATTGTGTTTATTTGGCCCTTGACGATTTTGTAATAGGCAACCATTGGGAGACATTTCAATGTAAATTACAATCATGTTAATTTACCCAGGCTTAGGTTTACTGCCCCAGTAACCTTCCTGGTAATAAATGTCTAATTTCCTCAGTTTTAATGTCAACTAGAATGTGCACACTGATGTGTGTACGACTCTAGGTGTGTGTGTGTGTGTGTGTGCATGCTAAATGTGTGTGTGTGCGCTCTTGTACGGTTCTGGTGTGAATGTGTGAGTGCATGTTTCTGTGTTTCTGTGTTTTATGTGTGGGTGAAGTTGTTGTGCTTGTCTGATTCTTCAAATACAGAACTAATGAAGGCAGTAAGTTTGGCAGTGTCCCAACCACCAGAGTGTTCAAACAGAATTTAAGAAATACATTTTTTTGGAGTGCAATAAATTGATTAAATGTTTTTTCCTGTGCATATTAAATCTAAGATTCTGTCCCTTTCAAGCAAAATTGAAAATCTTGTTTGTAATATGCACAGGAAAAAACATTTTTAACATTTAAAATCAATTTAGCTTTTACCTTTTAAGGTTTTTTGATTAATCTACATCTGGAAGTCCAGGGTGCCCTGTAAACATGCCAATTCACAAATAAATCATTATGACTCCCAACGCGCAAAAATACCTGCAATGGGGATGCACCTTTTCCTCTGTTTAACCTTCGCTCCTCCTCCGTCTCAGTCTCTAACCCTGACTTCTGTGACTTCCCACCCGGTGTCACACTCACAGCTTCCCCTCTCCCCCTTTCAACAGGACACCTGCTCTTCACTGTCATTCAAACTGGGGCCATCTGGACCCTCAGAGAAGACAACCCATCTCCCAGACTGGCGTAGGTATGCGAGTGTGTGGGGGAGAATGTGTGCATGAGTTAGTGTAGGGCAGACAGGTGTGTGTAAGGGAGCGTATAGCGGAAACAGCTAGGTGTGTACATTTGTGGAGTAGTGGCAGGTGTCTCTGTGCATGTGTGTGTGGATGTGCTAGTGTGTGTATGTGTAGAAATATGTTTGTGTGTGTGTGCATTTGTGGATGAGAAAAAGGTGTATTTGTGTAGGAGACAGGAGTGAGAGTGTGTGTATAGGGGAGACAGAGAGCTGCGTGTGTTTGTGTACGTTAATGGGGTAGATACAGGGGTGTGTATGCATGAGTATGTTTGTGTGTAGGAGACAGGAGTGAGATTGTGTGTATAGGGGAGACAGGTGTTTGTGTACGTTAATGGGGTAGATACAGGGGTGTGTATGAGGCATTTGGGTAGAGAGAGAGGTGGAGCCACTGCAGGGAGCCCATCGTTTCCTGTAGCAGACTGGTTGCTGCTTGATATTTCCCATGATTCATCAGGCTGGTATGATGTCACTGCATGTTTTATGTTTTGGATGAGGCTCTGAGAACATACACTCCAGCTATCAAAAAATACGAGAGCTGATCCATTTCAGTTTATCTGGTTTCTGAATTCCCAGAGATATTAGGGTAAAAATAATTGTGCATTGGCATGTTTCTGCTGTTAAATGTCTTGGGTCGCAAAGATACTAGTTACGATCTTTGCCCCAACGTCACCTCAAACTATGACAAATTGGTAAGGTCACGTGACAAGTAAATTTATATCTGTTCAGACTCCACCACAGTGAAACAAAACTGTTCTATATTTGATTGCTTTAAATGTAGTAATTTAACCCCTGCCCCTATCCTGACCGGACACCTTGATATGACATCATCTTAACAGAACCCATGACAGCATGGAATTCAACCCCTCCCCCACCACCTTCTGCATCCGGAAACGAGCCACGTCAAGAGGACCCGCACAAACGATCTGCTGAGTGAAAGAGCCAGCCAGTAGATGTCCATTTATCATTTTGTTCGTCCAGTTTTAATGCAAAGCGTTCCACTCTATATCACAGCTCTACCATCTTTGCAACCATTTCCATGGTAACCAGCTCAGGATCTCCGGAGGCAAGCGAGAGCGTGGGATTCTGGCTGTCGCTTGAGTACAAACAGCAGCCACACCAAGATGCATCACGCCATGCTCAATGGTAAGAATGCCTCCCTGAATTACACTCAGGCCTTTGCCACTGGAGAATCCTCAGGCTATTGTGAGTGCAACTGCTGTTTCACAGTAGGCTTAGCTGGGGGTAGCCCAGGTGAGTTGCTCCCCTGTGATGCAGGACCTCTGGAGTTGCTGTAGCGCCTGCGATGATCTACTCCCACACTGTTCTGGCTGAAAGGTCAGCCCATTTACTGCATAAACCTGGTCCCCATCACAACCGCCCATGACCCTGGAAGATAACTGTAACTGAGATGGAACTGGAAACGTCCTCACTGTCCCCAAAAGGAAAAAATGATGAATCAGTGGAAAGGGGTGAGCTTCAAAGTAGTCTAAACTAAAAGTGTCTCTGTAACAGCAGTTGTCCTGATAGCAGGTGTCACGCGAACAGTTAGCCCAGCAATATGTGGAATTAGCCTTTTATATTTGGCCAGTTGAATCATCATGTATTTTAGTTTTTACACCCCAGTTCTGAAATCACGTATGGCCCGTGGGCTCTGTTTCCTGCATGGTCCCATGCTCATTACATTTAACTGCTGCTGGTTCTGGACCTAGGACTCAAAGGTGAACTGAACCAATGAGAAGGCAGGGAGCCTCCCTGTTTCTGATTGGGAGAATGAGCCTCAGGGAAGGATGCTCCCTGTGTCTGATTAGCAACATGAGAGGAAATACCAACACACGTAAGTACACACATACACACACATACGCACATACGTACACAACAAGGGTCAGATAGAATTGTCTTGCTAACCACTTGTCACTAGCGCTGTCACAGTCAAGACTCCCTTGAACCATTAGACAATCACTATTAGACAAATATTTGTGGTCAACCAGCAGACATTCCTGTTGAATCAATACAACAAAGCTGTTTTTGTAGCTTTTGCTTTGGGAGGATTTAGCATAGTCATATAACAGGGTAGGGGAGAGGGGATTCCAGCAGGATCCAGGGAGGTTATATCGGAGAGTAGAGGAAGAAGGGATTTCAATCAAATTCAGGGAGGTTAAGTCACAGGGTAGAAGAGAGGAGATTTCAGTAAGATTCAGGGAAGTCACTTCGCAAGGTGGAAGAGTGGTGATTTCAACTGGATTCAAAGAGGTGAAATCGCAGGGTAGAGAAGCCCAGTGGCTCGGTGGTCTTACCTCTCCGTAATCCGTGGTGAGGACGAGAGTTCCATCACCACTGGAGTTGACGGTGGAGGGCCGGAGTTGGTCTTTGTCCCTCAACCAGACGCGATCCCCCTGCAACACAGTGGCAAGGACAGGACATGAGAGACCACATCGAGACACCGTCCTCCTGCAACACACCAGCAGGAAAAGGACATGAGAGACCACATCGAGACACTGTCCTCCTGCAACACACCAGCAGGAACAGGACATGAGAGACCACATCGAGACACCGTCCTCCTGCAACACACCAGCAGGAAAAGGACATGAGAGACCACATC